>SKCR01001363.1:0-77703 GCA_019454045.1 Zanthoxylum bungeanum | reverse complement strand
CTTGGATTAATTGCAGAGAAACTTTATCTCGGATAAAGTGCCTTATTTAAAGAGAGAGAACGATTAATTTGGAATTAATCGATAAAATTATTATATTCGATATAATAATTGAAATTCGATTTCGACGCGAAATTAAAATTAGATTTTAATTCGGGCATACGAGTTAATTTAGAATTAATTCGTTAGCGACGTAAATAATAATTTCGCTAGGCGCGATTATTTATTTAAATTCGATTTAATTAATGTCGCGACGCAAGTTCGGTATTTCGGAAATATCGAACCCGAACGCGTGAGTGCACTTGGGCCCGCTTTCATTTGGAAACGTGTGGGGCCCACATGACACATGTCATTATATGTATTATTTATTGATAATGCATTGCATGGTGATAGTGTATAATACACTCAATTGTTATGCATGGAATTTGAGTGTTTGACACTCTAAGCCTTTGCATGGTTTGTGTCATAGATTTATTATTATTTAATAAATATTATGGCATAAATATAAATTGATTTTTGGTATCAAAAATCAATTAGAAAAATCTCTCTTCTCTCTCTTACATTGCCGAAAACTGCATGCAGTTTTTGGTCTTCATCTTCTTCATTTTGGTTGCCAAAAAGCTTGAAGATAGTGTGGTTGTTTGGAACATCTTCTCACATGCAAGGCTAGCACCTTCAAGGGATCAAAAGAGGTGATAGGGAAACCATCATAGAGCTTGGAATACACAAAGCTTGGAGCTTTCCACATCTTGTCTTCCTTGGCCGAAAATCATCAACCTTGGAGCTTCCATCTTGGCTTGATTTTCTACATCACAAAAGCTTGGTAAGTATGATTCCGCCATACTTCATCTTTTATATATATTCATTGTTGTATTTCACATGCTTAATCTTTCCTTGGGACATATTATAGAAACCAACAAATACTACATATACTACGCCTGATACAGATCACTTATTCCAGTAAGAATATTTCTAGAGAATTGGGTAGGCACGGTGCTTTGCTATAGGCCAACCATGTCTTGTAAATCGATAAAAACGTAAGTACTAGGTACGTACGTGTTCGGATAGTCCGACGACCGGATTTACTGCCAACATATCCGGGGATCTCATGGGTCGCTTCCCGAAGATTCACCGATGACGTATGACTCGCACTTTATTAATCTGGGATTAATTATAAGAGAGAGAAAATTAATCTGGGATTAATTGCGGAGATATTTTATCTGGGATAAAATATTAATTAAAGAGAGAGAACAATTAATTTGGAATTAATCGATAAAATAATATATTCGATATATTATACGAAATTGGATTTCGACGCAGAATTGAAATTAGATTTTAATTTGGGCGAACGAGTTAATTTAGAATTAATTCGTTAGGAATATGAATAATAATTTTGCTAGGCATAATTATTTAATTACGTCGCAAAGGAAAATTCGTTAATTCGGAATTAGCGAACCCGAGCCCGGGAGTATTTGTGAGCGCACTCGCATTTGGAATTCAAGTGCGGCCCAGAAGTCACATCAAGCGTCAAATCACTAGTCACATCAAGCGTCAAATCACTTGTCATTTTGAGTGATGTGATGTCTAGTCACTTTTGATGTGAATAGTTGATGTGGTAGTTGGATGGCATTAATTGTTTTTGCCTTGACTTTTTGAAAGTGTAAAATGTGTATTAGATACACAAAATTTCCAACAACTAAAAATACTTAACACATTTCTTCTCACCTCTCTTCTCTCTCACGGCCTTGGGCATTTTCTTCTTCAAATTTTCTGGTTTTGCCGAGAATGAAGGAGAAGTATAGGAAGTTTTGCGGAAAAATTTCCGGAGTGATAGCACGCTTTAAGAGTCTTCCTAATGTGATAGGGAACTAATTTAGTGAGCATGGAATACACAACCCAAAGCTTGGAGCTTGAAGGACACCATGGTCGAAAATGGAGGAGCATAAATAGAGCAGAAAGCCGAGACCCACAAGGATGAAAAGCTTGAAGTTTTGTTGTTCCTTGCGTCGCCACAACCGATCGTTGTAAGTATGATTCTGCCATGCTTTTACGAGTATTCACATATATGTTTCTTGCTTGAAATTCGATCTTGGGACCTAATAGAAACCAACATAGTATACGTAGTATTGCATATTGCGATCTAGTATCGGATGTCACATGCAAGGCCTATGGCTGGAATAGTGTCTGCCCCGTACGAAGCATATATCGGACTACAAGCAACTAGTCTCTTTAATCGGATAATCATGACCATGTCATATTATCCCGATGGTTCCAACCATTTAGAGTACCAGTTCTGTATCCCTGCGTGATCATCATCTCCATATGACTGAAGTGATACTTCCATCTTGACATCACACCCAATACACTACGATTCTCAATAAACCCAGAAGAGACGTACACAGAACCTGTAAAAGTCCTGGATGACCAAAACCAAAGCGTATTGATTGTAGCAAGTACTAGCGATGCAAGTCTCAGGTTAAGACAAAATACATCTACCCTGATGTAGATTCCCATAGACACATAGTCATACTACCAATGGGATTCTGCGGGGTCTATCCAGAGCAAAGCTATTTCCGTACCATCGACAAACACAACCTCCTATCACACTTGCATAAGTATCAAATACTTAAATATATGAGAACTATGTTGTTACGCTTCCATAACACGCACACGTGCAATACTAGTCTATTTCGCATTATCGATGTCCAGTCTCGATAATACTACGACTAGGGATATTTAATTATTAAACCTTTATGGATTGGTACTGTCTCATATCTTATAATCCGGAACTAATCATATGGACTTTTGTCATTTATATATATTTAAGTAATCAAATTATAAAATGATAAAATGCAATTTCCATTGCTACATAATTAATTTGTACAAAAACCACAATTTCTTTTATAAATAGTGACGATATGGGTAATAATTGTCTAACAATCTACCACTTGGCCTATAGCCAGTCACTCAAGCATCTAATACCTGAACTATGTACATGTCGCTCAAACTTTTGCTGAGGAATAGCTTTCGTCAGCGGATCTTCAATGTTTTCCTCGGATGCGACCTTCTCGATCTTCACATCGCCACGATGTATGATCTCACGAATCATATGGAAATGTCGAAGAACATGCTTGGATCATTGATGAGACCGCGGTTCCTTAGCCTGCGTTATAGCCCAGTTATTATCACAATACAATGGAACGGGCTTAGCTGCTAATGGAACTACTCCTAATCCAATTAGGAATTTACGGATCAAAACTGCCTCTTTTGCTGCTTCAGCTGCAGCAATATACTCTGCTTCTGTTGTTGAATCAGCAACAGTCTCTTGCTTGGAAGATTTCCAGCTTACTGCTCCGTTATTCAAACAAAATATGTACCCGGATTGCGACTTGCAGTCGTCTTTATCGGTTTGGAAACTCGCATCGGTATACCCATTTACCTCAAGTTCTCCATCTCCATAGATTAAGAAAGCATCCTTAGTTCGTCTAAGATACTTTAGGATATTCTTAACCGCCATCCAGTGACCATCACCTGGATCAGCCTGATAGCGACTACACATGCTCAAAGCATACAAGAAATCAGGTCGCGTACATATCATGGCATACATGATCGATCCGACTGCCGGGGCGAACGGTATTCGACTCATGTTGTCTCTCTCATCTTGAGTTTTATGACATATGTCCTTAAATAGAGTGACGTCATGTGACACTGGCAACAGTCCCCTCTTGGACTGATCCATGTTGAATCTCTTCAACACTTTGTCAATGTACGTGCTCTGGGAGAGTCCAAATAGCTTTCTAGATCTATCCCGGTAGATCTTTATTCCTAGAATAAATGCTGCTTCTCCCAGATCCTTCATGGAGAATTTTAATGAAAGCCAAGCTTTCACCGATGTTAACATTGGAATGTCATTGCCAATAAGCAATAAATCATCAACGTAAAGGACAATGAATGTAAGTGCGCTCCCACTAACCTTCTTATATACACAAGGATCATCCTCGTTTTGAACGAAATCATATTCTTTTATGATTTCATCAAAACGTTGGTTCCAAGAACGCGATGTTTGCTTCAATCCATAAATGGATCGATTTAACTTACAAACCCTGTTTGCAAGTCTTGGTACGACAAAACTGTCAGGCTGTTGCATATAAAAATCCTCCAAAAACTTTTCCGTTAAGGAAAGCGGTTTTGACGTTCATCTGCCATATCTCGTAATCGAAATATGCAGCAATAGCAAGCATAATCCTAATGGATTTAATCATGGCAACGGGTGAAAAAGTTTCGTCGTAATCGACACCATGTCGTTGACGATACCCTTTCCCTAGAAGCCTAGCTTTGTAAGTTTGTACGTTGCCATCCATGTCAGTCTTCCTCTAGAAGACCCAATTGCAACCAATAGGCTTTACGCATTCTGATGCATCAACCAGTGTCCAAACATGGTTGGTGTACATGGAATCCATTTCGGAATTCATGGCATCTTGCCATAAACCGGAGTCGATACCTTGTATCGCTTCCTCATACGTAGCTGGCTCATCTTCCCCAATAAGATTAATATCCAAATGAGGTGAGATCAGATTCTCATACCTCTCAGGTTGTTTTCTGACTCTCTCTGACCTACGCGGTCCTTGTGTATTCGAAGATTATGGTACAGTCTCATCCCTGATGGACTGTTCATGTTCCGTTAAGGATTCTGTGCCAGGAACAGTATCACTCCGATTTTCATCGAGTTCTACCTTCCGCCCATTTATCACTGCATTTATGAATTCCTTCTTAAGGAAAACCGCATGTAGAGCAACAAATACTTTGTTCTCTTGTGGGTGTTAGAAGTAATACCCTTTGGTTTCCCTAGGATATCCTACAAATAGGCATTTATCCGATTTGGGTTCAAGTTTGGTACCTTCCAAATGTTTGACGTATGCCCAGCAACCCCAAATCTTCAGGAATGAGAAAACCGGTTTCTTTCCTGTCTATATTTCATACGGAGTCTGTTGAACAGACTTTGACGGAACCTTATTCAAAATAAGTATTGCACTGTTCAATGCATATCCCCATAAGGAAATAGGTAGCTCTGTGCGACTCATCATTGACCTTACCATGTCTAACAAAGTTCGGTTTCTCCGTTCGGACACACCGTTTAATTGCGGTGTTCCGGGAGGAGTCCACTGCGAAAGAACACCATATTCTTTCAAGTAATCAAGAAACTCATTGCTCAAGTATTTGCCACCACAGTCCGACGTAATGTCTTAATACTTTTGCCGGTCTATTTTTCTACTTCGTGTCGAAACTCTTTGAATTTCTTAAAGGTAAGGTTTCCGACTTGTGTCTCATAAGATACACATAACCATAACGCGATGCATCATCCGTAAAGGTTACGAAATGTTCATATCCACCTCTAGCCTGGCTAGACATGGGCCCACAAACGTCACTATGAACGAGGGCTAACAGTTCGGTGGCACGTGCACCTTTACCGCTAAAAGGTGATTTAGGCATCTTACCTAATAAATAAGATTCGCAGACGTCATATGAATTTGGATCAAATCCGTCCAAGTACCCATTCTTCGAAAGTGTGGATATACGTGTCTTGTTTATGTGTCCCAGACGACAATGCCACATGTAAGTTTCATCTTTGTTACTTACTTTATGCCTTTTGTTTGTTACATTATATGTTTGAGATTGATTCATATTCAAAATATATAGACCATTATTTACATCAGCAGTGCAAATTTCCATATCATTTTTATACATAAAACACCAAGTGTTTCTAAATACAAAAATGTACCCACATTGGGCTAACATAGATACATAAATAATATTCCTAGTAAAACTAGGTACATAATAACTGTAAGTTTAAGTACATGCCCCGAGGGCAGTTCCAAAATAAAAGTGCCAACGGCCAAAACAGCGACTTGTGTCCCATTTCCAACGCGGAGGTCAATCTCTCATGAGGCTAGTCTCCTGCTAATCTGCAGATCCTGCACATCAGTACATATATGAGTTCCACAACCATAATAAAAAATCCAATTTTTAAAACTAGTAGTAGACATGTTTATTTCTATAACAAACATACCTTAAGCCGGTGCCTTGCCCGCTTTGATTTCCTTCATGTGTGCCTTGTACTCGCGGCAGTCACGCTTCCAGTGATCCCGCTTCCCGCACTGCAGACATACATCTTGGGATTTGTTCTTAGGTTTCCCAGAACCCTTGACGATTTGGCATTGCCCTTCTTCTTATGCTTCTTCTTCTTGACACCTCCAGTCGCCTTAGGCCAAGCCCTCAGAGTCTGAGATGTTAAAGTATAGTGCGCCTCGCGCTTCTTGCTCTTTTGAAGCTCTTTCTCTACTTCACGCAGAGTGGACATCAACTCTCCAAGAGTTTGTTCTTGGTTCATCATGTTATAGTTCATGATGAACCCACTCCAAGTGTCGGGGAGAGACTGTAGGATCAAATCTATTGAAGTCTCAGCCTCGAAGACGATGCCCATCTATCCGAGCTACTCAATGTCAGCAATCATCTGTGACACATAGTGCTCAACAGACGTACCCTCTGACATGCGAGCGCGGAAGAGCTTCTTCTGCAACTTATATCTTTGCGATCTAAGATTAGATCGGTGAAGATCATGCAACTTCGCCATCATCTCATAGGGATCCAATCCCTTGTTTTGACGACGGAATTGCGGAGTCATTGCAGCAAGCATTACCGATTGAGCAGTCACATTGTCATCGCTATGAGTCTTCCAAAGCTCTAGCTCAAGCAACTGATCAGGTCAGGGCTTAGGCCCAAGAGGTCGCTCTATAGTGTAGATTAACTTCTCGGATCCCAGAACAATTCTGAGATTCATATCCCAGTCTTGAAAGTTTGTGACATTAAAGATGTTGTCGCCCATGACAATATCCCTAATGCTTAACTTTCCTGTCATCTTAACCGCAATAGTCCAACTATTCGATTAACGATGTATGGGTACAGTCTAACTGTTACAAGAAGAATAATAATATATCAGTTCAACATTAATCTAATTAATCATAACACCAATCAAAGTCACCACACATGAACCACCCAAGAACAATTCTAGGTATTACAAGAGTGGTCATAACACTCTAGAATGACAGCATATCATCAAATGATCAAAATGAATCAATATTACAATAATATCACTCAATTTCACTTCACACATGCATAACACTTCCAATTCCATCATCCATCACCAAAAACCCCAAATTTATGGAAAAGAAGAAACCCTAGATCTCACCAGATCTTCAAGAAACAAGAAACAAAATTTCTAAGCTTAGGGATTTAAAGATTTAGCTTTAATCCTTTAATTCCTTAGCTTTTTTTCTTCATTTTCTTCTTTTCCTTCACTTGAATCATCAAGCAATATTAGAACCCTTTTTTTTTGAAGCTCTCGGCCATGGAGATTAAATTGTGAAGAACAAAAAATTTTCCTAATTAAAAGAAGCAAAACCGACATATTGGGGGTATTTTTGTCCATTTATAAAATTTTATTCAATTAAAAACATTAAGCTTTTTGGTAGCAAATCAAATTTGCACACATTTAGCTTAATTAAATCATGTCATGTGTATCAATAATAATTAAACATATTTCATTACATTTATGAAATATGTATATTATTTAACTATTCAAATATTTAACAATTGACTATATAATTAATTAATATAATTATTATTATATATGCATTTATAACAAATACATATATTAATGGCATGTGTCAAAATCTCATTTGACAATTAATTAATGTGTATCTAATCAAATTATGTATCAAATACAAATACACAATAATTACAATTGACCAAAAAATACGCTTATGCATGTGTTTTCGCTTAACCGTTTAAACGATTTAAATTAACTCATTTAATCCGGTGAAGTATTATGAATAATCTGTATTATTCATAATGCGTTGCCCAAGTGCTCAACGAGTACACTTCATATTGTGGGATTCTGTAAGTTTAGGTTTATCCGTCACAAAATCTAATTTCGTGTCCATAATTCACTCACTAATGAATTATGACGACCACGGATAATCTCGCTAAACTATGCAAGTCGATGTCATTACATACGTATAATCCATCCATCACAGGCTATCCATATTATACCTGGGATATAGATAATAACGTCAAATTCTTTCTGTATAATATAGACGACTTTTCAAATTTACGATCTCTAAATAACACTTGGAACTGATTTCCGAAGTTATACCACGGCCATGGATTTACTAGATCGCAAATACGTGTAGGATGTCTATTCCATTTACACAGGACTGACAGATTCTATCTTGATACACACATGATATCATGAGTATAAGTCAACACCCAACAAACAGGCGAATGTCTGATCTAAATAGATCGGTGACGTGACTGCCATCAAAGTGTGGATGATAACTCATATATCCACAGTGGTATCTCAAGTCGAATGACCACTATGCTCGCTCAACTCGAGAAGATTCAAATTGACGTTGGTGTACCATCTATTAGGAAATCTTCAGTGAGTCGTTCAATATTTATCAAATAAACATCTACATGTCTATACGAGTCTCCCGAGTCTCATGGTTCATTGGGATAAACCGTCAGACCAAGTCACGATATACGACATGTACTGGTCTCATCAGATTTTGCTAACCGACCGTGTTAGTAAATCTTGACCAGGAACTTTATTTAAGGATATACAACTTATAGTGACACTTCCTAATGTCAATTACAAACTCCGTTGTAACTGCGCACTACGTTGTAAATCATATGGTCTTTGTCTAATATACATGTATCACTAAATCAGATTTAATTTCAATCTAATCATAATTAGATATCTAATCACATATTTATGGTCGGTTGCTAAGTGGTCGGCCAAATAATTCGCCGAACTTATCGAACCATTCCCGTCATGTCCTGAAATGCCCGAGCCTTTCGACCTACTCAAAGGGGAGTGGAACAGGCCCGAACCGAGCTGACGACCTGATGTGGTCGGTTTATGAAAACCGCATCAAAGCGCATATTTATGGTCGGCCTAATCTGGGAGATTGCGTCCGGACTCCTGCTGGGCCGATGAGTGGCCAATACTTTCTGAACATCGGCCAAATGGGAAATTCCACATCTGCAACTGGTTTACACTGCTTGATTTATATATTAGATTTTTACCAACAACACATTTAATAACATAATAGCCCGTAATCTACATCACAAATTAACCATGAAAGCATTTAATAACTTACAAAACAAAATAAAACACTGACCATCATTAGAAGGAGCAGAACCAATTAGACTACTACTCCAAGGCGACGGTGACCCAATTGGCCGAAAAAACGACTTCCTTGAAACAACCTCATCATTATCCCCTGGCGACATCTCCTTGAAATCGTCGCTGTCGGCCGCCAAGTCTCCTAAAAAAATGACTTCACGCTCCTCATCCTTCGAGCTCGGTTTTTGGCCGAAATCTTCCAGCGACGTCCCATAGTCCTCGTCTCGGTTGAATATGTGAACCGACGTGATCTCTTTATCATCAAAACTCACACGCCTCAACCGTTTTATCCTTAGAGCGATGGTCGTTTGTTTCGATGTCAAAGTGTTCTCGAAGCCATGAGATTTGATTTCGGTTAAAATATTATGTGGCAGTTGGTAAAGTTAGTGGCAGAAGAGAAGTTTTGTGAAGAAGAGGGAAAATATCGAGTAGCGGGGAAATAAAGATTGGATGGGATTCTTGATTTGTTTTGTTAAATGAAAGAAAATTTTTGTTTTTTCTTTTAATATTTTTGGATTTTAAAAATAAGGTTATTAACAAAAAAATCCACATTATTTAAGGGTAAGCTAGTGATATTATGTTTGAAGATAAATATTTCAAGCAAGAGATTGCGGGTTCGAATTCATTTAAAGTTGTTATTTTATTTTATTATTGTTAGATTAATATGACAAATATATATCATTTTATATATTTTTCATTTTTCTCATAATTTATTGGAAATTATTATGACAGTTTTTTTATGTCATAAATAACCACTTCATAAATTTTATGACTTATTTATGTCATAAATTAAACGACGTGGTTTTAATTTATGATTGTTTTTTGTCATATTATTTTCCAATAAATTATAAGAAAAATGAAAAAAATATAAAATAACATATATCTGTCATCTTATTTATGACATATTTTTATGTCATATATATGTCATAATTTAAAAAAATAAATCATTTTATAACACAAAATTATCATAAATTTATGACATTTTTCGTGATGTTTTTTAATCATAAATGATTGTTTTTTAGTAGTATTTGCACTAATGATATTAATAGAACTCATAGTCCAACCATTGGAAGAGATTGTCAAGTAAGCAATCTATTTTATTTTATTTTATTATTATTAAAATAATCCATATACTTGTTAAATTCCAAAGAAATACTAATGTAACATGCCCGAAATCTGATACAATCTATTAAAATTTTAAAAACAACCTTGGAAATAGAAGGACTTCATTGACAAAAAGTCAAAACTATAGATGCTTTTTTATTTTACAGTAAACAACAGGGACTGCAGTGTCAATAGCCTTATAGTTCTTTAACCACGTTCCCATATGAAATGGCAAAGCCGTCTGTCCTGTCTCTTTCTAAATTCGCGAATCAGCGCGTGGCATCACATCTCTCTCTCTCTCTCTCTCTTGCACAGAGAAGACAGCGAATAGTCAAGAGTTCTGGTTTCACAGCTTTCTTGTCTTTTCTTTCCCAAAATGCCCTGAATCATAATCCTCAAAACCCTAATTTTTTTTTTAATTTTTCCCAAAATTTCTAGCTCCGTACAATCCCTTGAGAAACCATTATTACTTTTTTCATCTCACCAAGTTAGCTTCTTTTCTCGTTTAAAAAAAAAAAAAAAAAATTGTTTTACGAAATAAACAAAACCCAACCACCACTTCTAAGGTTTTCGAGTTTTTCCACACAGTAGACAACTACCTCAGTGGGGAAAAAAATCTTTCGGACAATTTGAGTCTTAGCCCTCGTGGGTATGTTTAAAGTTGGGGTTTTGTTTGGTGATCACATGAATGGCAGATCAGGGTTAATTTAAAATTTGATTCTTTTTTCCCTCCAAAAAAAAAAAAAAAGAAATTAAACAAAAAAAGAACAAAAACAAAAGCTTTTCCTGGGCAGTGTGAAGTTAGGATATATGTTTGATAATTTGCATGAATGGCTTCAGGTTCATTAGTTGGTCAAAGTGATGCTACAGAGAAGCAAGACAAAGTGTATGGCAGCAGTAAGAACCAAAGCCAGTCTAAAAATCCCAAGAGTGTCCCACGGAAAACCCTAGTCAACACCAATGATGAGAACATCCCCGTGAAATCAGACTATTCATCCAGCCAACTGGGTGCATACAATCGCTGTGAACCCGGTCATGGGAATGCGATTTCAGGTTATATTAATTTTAATAGCTTTGTTAAGATTAGATTTGATTTAAGCAACAGGAAAGAGGTTAGAGCTCTCAAAAGAAAGCTTGCGAGTGAGCTTGATCAAGTAACGAGTCTAGTGAAGAGACTTGAAACTACACAAATTCAGTTAAATAGAATGGTTAATAGAAATGCAGCAACTGTATCAGTGAATAAGAGTGGAAACAATCTTCGGGCTAATGAATCAGTGGAGAAAGAGAAGATGGCACCTACAACGAATCAGTTTTATAAGAATTTGGATGTTGTGGGTAGTGAGAAGTTAGGTCCAAAGGGTAACAAAAAGTTGAAGTCTGATATAAAGGGAAATCGGTTCATGTCGAATAAGGATTTGAGTAGATTGTTCAAGAGTTGTCATAATATTTTGGAGAGATTGATGAAACATAAGTATGGTTGGGTGTTTAATAAGCCTGTGGATGTGAAGGGGCTTGGATTACATGACTATTATACAATAATTGAGCATCCAATGGATCTGGGTACAGTGAAGGCTAGGTTGAGTAAAAATTTGTACAAGTCCCCTACAGAGTTTGTTGAGGATGTGAGACTTACGTTTAGAAATGCAATGTTGTATAACCCAAAAGGGCAGGATGTGCATGTTATGGCTGAGGAATTGTCAAAAATATTTGAAGAGATGTGGATAAAAATAGATAAAGAGTTTAATTTCACTAGGCGGCCAAAAGTGGGTCCCGATTCTGGTTTGGCAACACCCTCACCAAAAACAGTTCCTGCTCATCTCGTACCAGTTTGTACTCCTCCTCCTCCTGTCCCAGTTTGTACTCCAACCCCTGCACATCCTGCACAAGTTCATGCTCCTACTCTGCCGCCACCCCCTTTAGAAATGAGGACTTTGGAGAGAGTAGTGTCTGTACCTGAGGATGTGATGACGAAAGCTACAAATTTGGCTCATCAAGATAGGACACTGGATCCAAAGAAGCCTAAGGCAAAGGATCTTGAAAAGAGGGATATGACTTATGAGGAGAAGCAGCGACTCAGTTTGAATCTTCAGGAATTACCTTCAGAGAAACTGGACAATGTTGTCCAGATAATTAAGAAGAGGAATCCAGTACTTTCTCAACAAGATGATGAGATTGAGGTTGACATTGATAGTTTTGATCCTGAAACTCTTTGGGAGCTTGATAGGTTTGTGAGTAATCATAAGGAGAGCTTGAGCGAGAACAAAGGAAAAACCGAAGTTGTTCATCAGGCTACTGCAGATGCTGACCATATTATTCAGGATCGAGTAAGGACTTGAACTATGAATAATTTGATCTGTATCTGTTTTCCCTATATGACATTGTTTGCTGATTTACTAGTTCCTCATATCGTTGCAGAATATGGAACCATTGATTGCAGAAGCACTGAAAGAAACTGAAGCAGGTAATGGTTTTGAACTACAAGGATTTATTTTGTTTGTTTAGGGATGCTTGTCAGGTTTTTGGTGACATCCTAATCATTATGCACTGATTTATTGATGCTGGTTGGATTTTCAGTAGTTGAAAAGATTGTTTCCACATCTTCACCTGTTCTTGAAGAAAAGTATGGTGATAATGCGAATGAATCAAGTAGTTCAAGTGGTTCTAGAAGTGATTCTGGATGTCCTCAAGTGGTAATAACCAGATCTTTTAGTTTTACTTGCCAATTAAGACCACCATTAATCTATTTTGATACTTTATATGTAGACTCTAACAGTGATAGTTCCTCTGGATATTGTTCATCTGCAGATAGTTAAACTATGAGGTGAATGGATTTAGTTAAGGTAAGGTAAGTGCACGATTTCTCTTCATAAATTTTTGGCAATGTCATTTTTCGCTTGAGTCGTACTAATATTTCCTTTGAAGCTTTGATAATAGCTTTTTTATTGTATAGAACACGGTTTTCACATTATCTTGTAGCACAGGCAGACCTTAGTAACTGGCCCTGCCTTGTTAATTCAAACAAGACAGTGCGTGAACCCTGGCTAGTGACTTCATGTTGACAAAAATTTTCACTATATCTAATATAGCCTGCAATGGCTAAAAGCAGGAAGAAATGACCTAAGTCACTATTGCTTTCTAGTTTGTCATACTTTTTGTTTGCAACGTGCAGTTTTTTGAGCCCTAGGACCAGTTCATTTGTCTTAAGCTTATGAATGGTGTATTATCAATAATTCTTATGTAGCACTTTCCATTCACAGTTTCTGCTCGCCAACTTTGTGTCAATCCTCATTTGCTCAAGTTTCTTGTTAAATTTCTCCATCTACAGTACCTTTTTTTCTCACCAAATCATTAACTACCTACCTCTTGTAGTGGCAACCGACATTGCATTTCTGACTTTCTTAGACCAACTCTTTGTTTCTAGTCTAGTGTTAATGTGCAATTCCATTTTTGGACCAACATTAGGTAGCCAAATCAGTTTCAAGCATTTATCCATTTTTAGGGCAAAATGAAAAATCAATTGAGGTTGTATATGTGATAGATCCTAGGTATACTGAAATTGCTAGTTGAATAAAACACTCTCTTTGGGTGAGAGTGAAACCACAAGTGTTTGGATAATTTTTACTTACCCTTACAGCCAATGCTATGCCCCTTTATATAGAGCATAATGTTAACAGTACTTCCTTAAAGTAAGGACACTACTAACAATAACATATTAGGCTTCTTATTATCGAGGAGCATTATTAACCAACTACATAACATAAAAAATAACAAGTGAAATATCAATGTGCCAAGCAAGCTTGACTTAGTCCTTCTGCAGTATGCAGGGCTGATTTTGTGGCTATTGACCAAGCTTTGAGAGAATCCAAGTCAAGCTGCTTTTATATCTTTACCAACGATCATCATTTTGCATTTAGCAACTCCTCTTCACTCATACTTTAGATTTCTTCTGCTGACACGTAGAGACCTACATTTATCAATGCTTCCCCCTTTTGGTGGACTCTTGTCCTCAAGTTCCACACTTTGGAACTGATTCTTCAACAGCTCATTGCTCTCCCATGTTGCTTCTTTAGCTAGCAGATGTCTCCATTTGACCAAGCTTTCCTTGACAAATTTAGTTCCATGTTTGACCCATTGTGTTTCTAGTATAGCCTCAGGTTCCATGATGATGACCCTGTCATTTGTAGGTTGGGGTAATTCATGGCAGGTAGTAACTGTATTACTTATCTTCTTAAAGAGTGAAACGTGGAAAACTACTCGAGCACCTTTTGGAAGCTTCAGACAGTATGCCATAGCCCCCTCTTTTCTCAATCTCATATGGTTCATAAAATCGACTTCTAGCTTCTGATGTGCCTTTTTGAAGATAGTGTTGTGTCTATATGGCTGTAATTCTAAATCACCTTCTTGTAACGAAACCTCCCTTCTTTTTCTATATGCTACTTGCTCCATTCTATTGTTTGCAGCATGCAGATTTTGGTTTAGTTGTTTTAGCAATTCATCACGAGCCACCGAATGCTTATCAACCTCATTGACTGGAGAAGAGGTTGTCTGATAAATGTTATCGATGGAGGGAAATGCTCTTATAGTGCTTGAAATGGGGTCATTCTTGTGGGGGCATGAAAGGTTGTGTATACTAAAATTCTGCACATAGTAAAAACATGCCCCACTATCATGGCTGTTGATGTACGAAACAACGCAAGTATTGCTTGACACAATGGTTAAAGACTTTTGTCTGACCATCTGACTGTGGATGATATGTTGAACTCGTTTTTAACTATGTCTCTGACATTTTTAAGAATTGTTGCGAGAAGTTGCTAATGAAAATGGGATCACGATCATTTACGATGGATTTGGGCATTTCGTGGAGTTTAATCACATTATTTATAAACTTCTCAACCACATTCTTTGTTGTAAAAGGATGAGATAAGGCAACAAAGTATGCGTAACGAAGAGGTATTTTTGCCAATGGAAGAGGGCAACCCTTCAATGAAATCCAACGTGATGTCGTCCCAAACTTGACACAGTATGGGAATGGTTGCAAAAGTCCCGTTGTAATAAGAGTCTCTGATTTATTCCTTTGACATGTCTCATAGGTTGACGCGTACTCATTTACTGCATTGTATATGGAGGGTCAATAGAATTGTTGGCATAACTTTTCGAATGTGTGTAACACACCTAAATGCCTACCCATCTTGGTATCATAAAACTCATTCAATAACTGATCAATAAGGTAGTGTTAGGAGTACTATCACTCTATTGTTATAGAATATCAAGCCATTTCGTGAGGTATATAGGTCACCAGGTTTGGTTTCAGCAAGATGAGTAATGTGATTCATTCATGTGGGCATGGTCTATTGCAGCTTTTTTGATCTCTTCCCATAAACTGATTTGTGGCACAAATAGGCAATGTAAAATAGGGTTGCCGTGAATTCTAGACAATGCATCAGCAGCAAAATTTTCTCGGCCCAGTCAATACATAATCTTGTAATCATAGCATAATATTTTGGCCACCCATTTTTGCTATTCTGGCGTGATTATCCATTGCTCCATGAGGTATTTGAGGTTGTGTTGGTCTGTTTGAATGAGAAATTTCTTGCACAAGATTTCTTTGGCGTAAGTGGTCCATGATTGTTTTGCGACCCCCAAAGCTCTGCTCATGAAAGAAATAGGCTTGCCATCTTTAGAAGCATCAGTCTCAACAGTAAAGGTCGTATTGAAGTTTGGCATGACCAATGTAGACGTTCATGTCATGGCTTTCTTGAGTTTGAGAAATGCAGCCTCTGTCTTGTTGTTCTAAATGAATTTTCCCTTTTTTAAGAGGTTTTTTAGTGGCCTTGCTACCATCCCATAACCTTGGACTAATTTCCTCTAAAGCCCAAAAAACCACGTAATTCTGAATATTAGTAGGTCGGGGCCATTTATCAATTGCTTCAATTTTTCCTTGGTCCACCTTAACCCCATGACACCTCACATGTGGCCCAGGTATTCCAATTCTTGTTGTCCAAAAGCACATTTCCTAGCTTTGACAGAATTTAACTTGTTCAAGATTCATTTGCCAATTAGCGTTATAAACCAATATAAAAGATGGCCCGAGTCTACCCCACCATGGACTTTAGAGATGATTCATTGTGTACGCAACCTTTTGCGCTTTTGTTTTTTTTTTTGTTGTTTTTTTTTTCCAAAGAGGTTTTCACGATTCAAACCTGTGAACAATGGATTAACTTTATCGTTAAGGCTCATCCTTAGGTCTATAAACCAATATATTAAAAAAACTAATATAAATTTATGTAGAAATGGTCGAAAACTATAGTTCATCATGGCCTTAAAGTAGATAGGGCATTACAAAGTCTAAAAGGAATAACTAAACAGTCGTAATGGCCATTATGTGTGTGAAAGGCAATTTTGGGAATGTCATAAAGGTGCACTCATATTTGATGGTATCCTGCTTGTAAATCTAGTTCAGTAAAGTAAGATGCCCCATAAAGTTCATCTAACATGTCATCTACAGTTAGGATGGGAAATCGATCCTTAATTGTAACTGCATTTAAGGCACAATAATCAGTACAAAATCTCCACGTACCATCTTTTTTTAACAAATAATAACAGTGATGAAAAAGGACTAGTACTGGTTCTAATAAGCCCTAATTTAAGCATGTCATGAACGTGTTTTTCAATTTTGGCTTTTTGAAAATAAGCATACATGTAGGGTCGTACATTGAAGGGTTATGTTCATTCCTTGGGAGTGATGTAGTGATCCACTTCTCTTGTGGAAGGTAGTTGTGTGGGTTAACAAAATATATCTTCAAATGTTGCTACTTGCTAGAACTTGCTGCATGTCAGGATGTCGAAGTTGTTTACCCAATACTTGCGGGCAAATGGAAAATATTGAATTTCCTTGCCTAAGCTCATTGGACATTGCTTGTAAAGATGCACCATAGTTGTTAAAGGCGCCTCAGGTTCATGCTTAAACCATTGCGTCTCATGAAGGGTTAGGGTAGGCAAGGCAACCTTCGTCAAGCGTGCGCCTAGGCGACCCTAATAAAAACGTCATTTTGTGAGAAAATCCCTACTAGAAATTGACCCACCTAATGCGAAATCAAGTTTTATAACATTTCTTTAATAAATTAAGCTAGGTTTTGGGTGGCTTTAAATTTCGACAAACACATTAATTTGTATTATCAGTATTTGTATTATTATAATTATTTTTGATATATTTTCAACAGTGTTCTAAAACGCGCTAGGCGCTAGTCGGGCGGCGACCCAGCGCCTAGGCGGGGCCTAGACAATTAGTCGGCAGACAGTTAAAAATATAATATTTTCCAACATCATATTTCATAAATAATCCAAATCATATAAATTCAAACAAAATGTAATAAACATAAAACCATTAATCAAACTCAATCAACCACATAATGATATAAAATATCATTTAATTAAGTTCATGTTCGTCATCCTATAACAAAGTTGAACTACACTAAATATCTAATTCTTCATCTAATTCGAACTCATCATCTTGAAGTTCTTCATCAGAATCAAAATCATCTTCATCAAGTTCTCTGTATTCAACATTTCTGGCACTTTTTCGAGGTTGTAATATGTCATCGGCCCCAGATGCTTCTCCAACCATCCTCCAAGTAAGCCCTGAACCGGGCTCTACTTCTTCATCATCACCAGAGTCACCACCCTCAACGATCCATCCTTGTGCATTAGTAGCATCTTTGGCTTCTAATACATCAACTTTCAAATCCTTCTCCCTTTTGCGCTTGTTCTTCAACTTGGCATTAAAAGAAACATAGACAAGATTGTTTAATCGATTCACATCTAGTCTATTCCTTTTCTTCGTGTGAATCTACATAAATAATTTAAATAAATCAATTAATATTAATAATTACAAAATAAAATAATCAAAATTTAGCTAATGTTAAATATTTACCCCCTCAAAAGTACTCAATTTCGTTCACACCGGATGAACTAGTGGTTAATGACAATATCCTTTTTGCCATTTTTACCCAGTGCGTTGTATGATGTCCATATGTACGCCACCATGAAACTACAAATGAACATAAATAGTTTGAATGAAATATAAGATTTTTTATATATTTTGCAAAATAATTCAAATGAATACTTTGTTTTTACCTGGATTAAAAACATCAATCGATACCCGACATGCTTTTACCCCCACTTCTTTACCAAAAGCTTCTTCTTTTGCCTTGTACGAAGCCAACTCCTCATTTATCACCTTACTCTGCATGTCAATGTCATTGGGGAAGAAAGCCTCCACAACCGTAAATACTGCATCCATTACTTTCACATCGTACTCGATACTTGAATCCTTATAGTAGTAGTAAGGATTTAAAAGATAAGCAACACAATGTAATGGAGTATCAAGCCGCCCTTCAATTTTACTATCAATAATCTCCAAGATTGGCCGATAATACTCTTGTTGGAATTAGTTGAGAAGCTAATTAGTATTTATTGTTAGATTATATTCAACCAAGCATTAATTGTGTAGTTGGTAGTTTTGTTGTTGTGTATTTAATATGGTAGTTGTATAATGCCTATATAAAGGCCTCTCATTGTAAGTTTTATATCAAGCAAATTTTAATACACAATTTTTTCAGCTGTGCATTTTTCAGCGATGTTAAACCATCCAAACCTCCACATCTGTTCTCGTTGTGCATTCTCCAACGACGTTAAACAATCAAGTCACCATATATGTTCCTGCTGTGCATTCTCCAGCAGCGCTTTAAACACCCTAGTCTCTCTATGGTTCTTGTGCTGATTTCATCTGTAACAAGCTTGGTGCATACAACATGTATGCTCCAGCTTGAGGGGGAGTGTTGGAATTAGTTGAGAAGCTAATTAGTATTTATTGTTAGATTATATTCAACCAAGCATTAATTGTGTAGTGGTAGTTGTGTTGTTGTGTATTTAATATGGTAGTGTATAATGCCTATATAAAGGCCTCTCATTGTAAGTTTTATATCAAGCAAATTTTAATACACAATTTTTCCTTCACAAATTCTCACAACTCTCAATATTGTTCAATGCATCCTTGATCTCTTCTTCTGCAATCTTTAGCTCTCCATAAACAAACCCCATGGATGGCTTTCTATCCCCATCAACTAATCTAAGCACTCTCACCAAAGGTGCAAACACCTTCAAACATTGGGTCACCCAATTCCAAAAAGAGATACTCATCACCGTGTCAAATACAGCTTTCCCTTTAGCTTGCTTCGACCATATGCACTCATCCCATTCCGCGCTAGCAAACATGGTTCGCAAACTTTCTTTTTTCTCGATCAAACTTTGTAAGGATAAGAAAGCTGAAGCAAACCTAATTACTCCCGGTCTGACTATGTCCCTCTGTTTTGTAAACGATCTCATCATGGACAAAGTCTTGTGATGGGCATACACGAAAATGGTGAAAGCCTTGGCACTAACAATGGTTTTCTTGTATCTCGGCAATTTCCCAATACTTTCAAGCATTAGGTTGATGGTGTGAGTAGCACATGAACTCCAAAAAATATTTGGCATCTTCGCCTTCAACAACTTTGCCGCGACCATATTGTTCGAGGCATTGTCTGTTACAACTTGAACCACATTTTCCGCCCCCACTTGTTCAATGCCCGTCATCACATACTCATAAATGTGCTCCGCAGTATGCGCCACATCAGAACTTTCCTTGGAAGAAAGGAAAGTGGTGCCTATTGTGCAATTAACACACAAATTCATTATGCTTCTCCTTTTCCTATCACTCCAAGCATTTGTCATGATAGAACACCCGTTCTCCATCCACTCCTTCTCATGTTGTTTCAGGAAATCTTTAACACTTGCAACTTCCTCTTTCAACAATGGCTCCCTCAACTCATATTGGCTAGGACCTCTGAAACCCGGTCCAAATTGACCAACTGCTTCCATCATCGCTATCCAACTGTCATTGTCAATAGCATTGAAAGGAATACCAGATTCATACACCCACTTAGCAACAAATCGCTTGACATTATGCGTCTTTTCTTTAAAAAGCGCTTCATTAATATTTTGTTGCCGCATTGTTTTACCATCACTAGCTGAAGAATTAGGAGGGGTTACCACTGTCCACCTATCCAAAGGGCCGCAATGCCGAGGGGGTCTTCAATCTAACCCTTCTTCTATTTCACGAATTTCAGCTTCTTCTTCATCGCCTTCTCCCCCAATATTAACTCCTTGCCTTATCTCAGTAACATGCTTCTCTTTTCTTTTCTTCTTATTCCTTGCTTCTAAAATGGCTTGTCTACACTTTTCTTGATCTTCTTTACTAGACTTTGGACATTTTGCAACATTCCCCGATATATGCCCAATATGTTCTTTCATTCGGTAAACTCCACCGGAAAATTTTTTTGAACACAACTTGCATTTCACTTTATCCAAGTTATTCGGATCCACTAAAGCCCCATACTCCCATCCAACATCATTTGAATTCCGTTTAAGAACGGGACTACTCTCCGAATTAGAAGCCGTGGAAGAAGAAGCCATGTCCTATTATATAAATCAATTAATTTAATAAGCATTAATCAATTAATTTATTAATAATAATTAATAAATTACAATTTAATAACAATAGTAAACTAGTAAAATACGATTAGATCAAATGTAGTACATCTTACAGAATTTCACTTACAGAATTTCAATTAATTTACATATACATCTTACATAATTTCACTTTATTTTTATTTACTGTCTATAGCTTTACACTAGTCACTAGCACAATTAATTATTATAAACTAATAAAAGTCTAATTGATACTTACCTTAATTGTTAATTCACTTACACTAGTCACTAGCACGATTATATGTTTTTTTATGATTATTTAATTAATATTTATTATTTAATTAAACTGATCAATTCGAAAAATAAAAACTTTAATTACAAATAACAAAAAAAATGAAGTTATACGCAGAGGAAATTAACTAATTAAATGAATTTAACTAAAAAAAATAAAAAATAAAAATAAAATTCTTACCTTATGCAGTTATGCGCAGAGGAAAAAAGAAAATGAAGTGGAAGTTGCAGAAGTGAATGAAGACGTGAATGAGAGGAAAGAAAATGCAGGTGCAGACGTGAATGAGAGGGAAAATGATGAGAAAGCAGGTGACCGAATGAGAGAAAGCAGAGGCAGAAATTAGGGTTGTAACATAATGAGAAAGCAATGAGACGTGGTTTATAAATTTTTTTTTTTTAATTATAAACCCTCCCAAAACGACGTCATTTTGAGGCGTTATTGACCCTCCAAAACGATGTCGTTTTGGGGGCCTGTCCGACAAAAAAAATGGCGCTGAGTCTAGGCGCCTAACCGCCGAGACTCGGCGCCTAATCTTCCGATTTCCGGCGAAATCAGCGCCTAGTCGCCGATTTCACGCCGCCGACGTATTACCGCGCCTAGGCCGACCAATTACGGCAAAATCGCCGCGGCTGGGCCGCGAGACGGCGCGTTTTTGAACACTGATTTTCAATAATTTCTCTTTGTTTAAATTGACTGGATACTTATATTATTTTTTTTGCAATTTGCGCTGGAGGTGCCCCGTGTAGGCCTTAGGACTCTTTGTGCCTTAGTGTGTCTTGTTCCTTTAACAACACTGAGATGCACATTCAATGTTTTGATATTTCAGCTCCTTGTAGTTCCTTGTTTGATTCTCCCATTCAAACTCCGAGATCATTTGCCTCTCATGACATACCACAAAACCAAGCAATTTGAGCCACTGTTTTCCCAAAACAATATCTAATCTAGTGAGAGGTAAATAATAGAGTCAAAAGAAAATGGGATATCTTGGAGAAGCACTTGCTCTTGCTCAAATCTCCTTTGTCATTGTAGGCGATTACCGTTAGATCCTCGCACTGTAAATGGTTCCATTGGAATGAACGGTAAATGGAGCAAGCTTGCCACATTCTCATTGACAAAACCTCATGGTGAGTTGACCCATTATCGATCAAGACAATAACCTCATGATGCCCTACCCGGGCTGACTCGCATAGTTCATACTGTGGACCAGCCCGTTAATGCATTTAGAGAAATCTCTGGTTCATTTTATTTCCCTATAATGTCTTGCCCTCGAGTGATTTCTGAGACTTCATGATTGATGATTTCCTGGACGTTGGAAGTCCCCTCAAGCAACAATAGTTGAGGTCGTGGGCAATTGTCTCCTATGGTGAATCTCTCATTACAATTAGAACAGAGCCCTTGTGCTCTTCTTTTTTGCATTTCATCCCATGACAGCCGCTTGAATGTTGTTGTTGGGGTAGTTTGTGTTTGGGTGACAGAAGATATTTGTGACTTGGCATTTGACACTGGTCGTGTGAATCGTCGTTGATGCAGTAGTTCATCTCTTGTTCGGGCAAGAATTATGGCTTCTTTCTATGTTGTTGGCTTTAACATTCGAATTTCCTCAAATATTTCTGGTTTCAAGCCTCCCATAAAGGTTCCCACCATAGCTTTCTGAGACCACCCTTGCACTTGATTACCAAGCCTCTCGAACTCCTTTTGATAGTCGCTTAAGGATTCTTTTTATTTCACACGTGAGAGGCTTCATCAAAGTTTTGACAGTCAGTGGATCCAAACTGAGCCCATAATTTTTTTGTGAATACTTCCCATGTCATAATTTGAGCCTCTTCGTGGCATGTCCTGCTCAACCACTGCCACCATTGATTAGCTTCACCTTCCAAGTGAAAGGAAGCAAGATAAAGTTTCTCTTCATCAGCTGTTCCTTGAAACTCGAAGAACTGTGCTGCTCAGTTCAATCATTCAGTGGGGTCGTCCCCGGCATAATGTGGGAACTCCAACTTGACAGTTCTTTGGAGTGTAGCTAGCCCGTCCTCCTTCCAAACCTTCATGATGGCGAGGACTTGAAGATTCTTTTGCTAGACTTGAAGCTTCTTTGGCTGAGAGATTGCTTCAGACTAGGTTTTGAGAGATTCCTCCATTCATTGCAATCGAACTACCATCTCAATCTCCTTGTATTCAGTTCAAGCCTCCTCCTATTACTTCAATTCGTTCTTAATCATCCTGTCTGGCAACTGATACCACTGATAGATCCCAGGTATATTGAAATTGCTATTTGAATAAAAGTCTTTGGGTGAGAGTAAAACCACACGTGTTTGGGTAATTTTTACTCACCCTTACAACCAATGCTAAGCCCCTTTATATAGAGCATAATGTTAACAGTATTTCCTTAAACTAAGGACTGCTAACAATAACAGATCAGGATTCCTATTATAGAGGAGCATTATTAACCAACTTCATAACATATGGAAATGACAGCAATTGAAATAACGAGTCCAAGTCATGCTGCTTTTGTATCTTCATCAATGATCATCATGCCTTGCATTTAGCAACGTCTCTTCCTCATACTTGAGATTTCTTCTGCTGACACATAGAGCCCTACATGGCTTATCAATATGCCTCAAAAAACTTGAGGATTTGGGTTTGATGTGCACATACAAATAGTAAATTTGTGTGTCACAATCTAATATATGGTACAAGCATAGGGTAGGCATTCTTTGAAAAATTGCAACTTCATGTAATTGACCTGGTCAACTACCATTTTGCCTTGTGTTCTGAGAGTTTGAATTTTATTTTTGAAGACGGTTTAAACACCTTCAGAAAGCTTGTTCTAAAGTTTTATTACATGAACGATATTTTGTTAGAGAATAATATAGTGTCATTAATTTGGATGAGACTGACATCAGATTAGTTGAAATTCTTTAACTTTGAGAAACCAGATCCAAGGTCTCTTTTAACTTCTAGGTTTAAAATATAAACATGTTGTAGACCTGGTGTTATTTCCAAATTCCCCTTGGTATGGATGCAATTATTGCTGTTTCTGTACAGCTTTCTTCTGTACTATCGTGGGTGGTTAATTTAAAAAACTTTGAAATGTTGCTGTTGGTTACATGCTTTCGTAGAAAGACAAAAGTGTATAAATAAGTTGATATAAACTTATTGCCGGTATTTAGCCTGTAATATGATAATTCGTATACTTGCTGATGAGCGCTCAACTCTTTTTGCAGCTGATCTTAAGATGCATAAGTTAAGTGTAAAAATTATTTAGATGCATATTCTGTCCGGTGTAATATGATGAACCTGTCACTGTCAAGGTGATAAAAAATGGGCAGCTGCTAAAGACTTCTTATGGTAAGTTAATGGAGGGGATGATTCATAAGCTTTGCTGTCATTAGTTTTAGAACATGATTCTCACTAAGTGTTTTTTATATGGTTTTTACAACATTTTTGCTGTAATTTGCTAAATTGTCGATCGCCAGTCACCTAGGCTTTGAGAATGAGATCTCCTCACCCAAAACTTTGTAATTGGATCAGTATATATATTTTTGACATTCTAAAGAAATAATAATTTTAAGCACAGTGGTGTCAAGAATTTATGTAGCTAATACTATTTAATTTGGTTGGTATATAAATTCAGATATGATAACAAACATTTACGACCCGTCCTGAGTAAACAAGCATGAAAAAATTGCAAAATCTCATTGGCATAACTAGAATTTCATTTCTCATTAGCAAACTTGATTCCCTTCACGTAGTCGAAGAGAGCAGTGGTATAGCTTGAAAATTGATTTAATAGGTATAAAATTTGATTTTAACGATAATAAATTAAATTTATCTCATTAATAAATTAGATTTTTCATAAAAGAACGGAACAATTGTCCCCGCATCCTTTCCAAAATTGTCATGCCAAAATTATGAGCTACACAGAAACAGTTAACTACTAATAAGAAACAATATGAGCACCACTGTGCCCCGGCTGCAGCATAAATTATCACTTCCCGTAACATTTTCCAGAATTGTTCACTTGTAATTAGTTATGTTTCAAGTCTTAGTTTTAGAGTAGGCTTAGACGAAAAAGATGACGTAATAAAATAAATAAAAGCCATTAAAATTTAGAACGATTAAAAATTTGAGATTTATAATATTTTGATCGTTATTTTAATTTATTCTATAAATATTAGAATAGAAAAACCTTTTTGATCAAGAATTATTAATGAAATTTGTAAACAAATTACTAGGAAAAATAGTAAACTAGTTTCAAAGTAAAAGTATGCAAGGATTTAATTATCATGCAATTTTATTGCCAGTAATAGAATTAAAATTTGTTAGGGATAGAATTAGAAAACAATTTGAAGACGAAAAACATAGACAACAGATAAAACAACAATTTAGTAAGATTTACATGAAGTTCCAATCTTAGGATGTAGTGCAAACAAAAAGGATAAAAACATTATAAAAATTGAAATTAAAAAATAAAATAAGAAACCTTATAAGAAAAATAGTGGACAGTGTTTTAAAAGAAAATTCTATAAATACTCAGACAACAAGCAAAATAAAATAAGAAAAGCCATTTAAAAGGGCAAGAAAATATATAAAAGAAGTAATAAAAATTGTAAAATATTTACGTGAAAAGTAGGACATATTAAATTAAACTATCCTCAAAATAAAAAACAAAATTAATTAATTAGACATTAAATGTTGAAGAAGATGTGGATGATTTAGAAGTTATTAACCTAGACGAAATATTAGATAACGATAGCGTATGTATACTTAGATTGTGTTTTTTTTGTCTTAAGTCTAAATAGATATGTGGATGAATATTTCTGAATAAAATATTTGTTTCTTTATTATACGTCTAATAAAAATGTAAGTTATTTATTTTTTAAACGAAAAACATCTTAAATATGATAATTTGATATTTATGTCCTTATAAGTATGATATATAATTGTTATAAATTTTAAAAGTACAATTAAACTATTATTACATATATAAGTATAAACATTTTAATTGATGATAACATCCTAACCCTTTAATAAACAAGATATAACATATTATCTTTATCTGACATATACATAAAATATTATTTGTCAAAGTCGTAAATTTTAACTTTCTCTATTTAAGACGAAATATCTTTAAATAAGTGATATTTAAAAACAAAAACAAATAACAAAAAACAAAAACAAAAACAAACCATAAAATGTAAATGTCTTAAAATAAGTTCAATTCGGACATAAAAACAAATAGCGACTTAGTGATAACTCTAGTGAAAAAATTGAAATGGATAGTGATAGTTCATCAAGTGATTTTGAATTAAACATATTAGATACATACACTTCATTTTTTTAAGTAAAAATTGTTCTTTTGTAGTAAAAAAAATTCGAATTAGGATACAAAGATAATTTTACTAACCAATTTTGTTGTAAGATATGTTATAAAAATAAGATAAATTAGAAATTAGAAATTAGAAATTAATAGTGTATGATTTGAATTAATTTATATAGTTGTAGAATTATTATTTAAAAACAGGGATACTAAAGTTATGATAAACTCATTAGCTAATAAATGTATGGTATATGAAAGCTTAGTTTAGTACCCAAAGAGTATAGAAAAGAAGTTACCAGCACCTATATATATTAAGAAATCTGATAGAAATTTAACACAAATAACATGTTTAAACAATATACCAATTCTGATAAATTGTGTATTAATATACGGGCCAAATTTGGGTCAAATGATCCAAATGTCATTATGTCCCAAGCTCATACGTTGGACAAAGTCCAAACAACACAAAGGCTACCGAAAGCCTTCAGTCTTCACGCATGGTTCCTCTACAGGATCCACGAGCCCATACATCCAAAGGGAAGAAGCTCATGCGGCCTAAGAGCTTCTGGGAGCCCACTCGACTCAAACGGTCACCAGCAGACTACATTTGAGCAGTGTCTCAGTCAAACACTGACTTATTGTAGGCATTGCATTTTTGCATATAAGTCCCGATGATGAGCCTCGTATGGAGGCACTACCCGATAAGTTGCGGAAGTCGCGGGAAACGGACGTCGGAAGGGAAAATTCAAAGATCAATACCTTGTTGGATTTAATTCGTTTGCTTAGCTTCGGGTTCGCTCGTTGGATCTCTGTTTTAAAATTCATCATTGGCCCAAAACCCCCGCAACCTACACTAAACCACACACCTAAGCCCATACACCACCAATCACACGCCCAAGCCCACCAACTAGCCATCATACACGCTCATAAGCCTCCAAGCCTATTAAATCACATCCAAAAATATTCAAACACATTAAACACATGTTAAAATCCCATAAATCACCTTCCTAATTAAATTAAATCTCATGCCTAAATTAAACAAATCAAATCAAATCTCATGCCTAAATTAAACAAATCAAATCAAATCTCATAAATCATTTTCCTAAACTAAAACAAATCACTTTCCTAATCGAATAGATCTTTTCCTTATGACACACTAATTGGAGATACCCCCCATAATTACATGATCTATTTCCTACCCGAATGAGGACAACCCTAACCCTCTCCTATAAAAAAAAGACATAAACCAAACCTTAAGACCCCTAGAGCACATTCACGGCCTCACCAAAAAATAATCCCTAACCCTTTTCTCTCTTGCCTCTCTTCTCCTCTCATCTTTCTCACATGGCTACACAAAAACAAATAAAACCCTAAATCAGACCACACGCCATCTTCTCTCCTGACTCACGCACATAAACCCTAGCAAACACTCTCACCCTGACTATCCCTTCCTCTCTTATCTCTCTCCACCGATTGCTCACGTTCTCACTCCTCGTCCACGCATCATATAATACCGACAAAATTCACTCACATGCCTCACACACAAACCGACACTCATATGCAAAGACCGATTGCCAAAACACACAAAGAAACAACCTACTAACCGACACAAAACAAAGCCAAACAAAGTCAGCTTTACTCCTTTTGCTGAAACAATAAACAAACCGACACAACAACACATAGACCCCTTCTTCACACAGACCACACGTCCTTTCTCCACACGACACATACACATAAGCCTTCAACCGTGAAGTAGAATAACAAAACCCTTCACCAATCTGCCAATTACCGAAACTAAATAATCCAAAAAAACTACCCTGAAACCACCGCAAACTGCACTAAAAAAACTGCCCTAAATCACCACCGAAACTGCCCAGAAAACTATTCCTAAATTACCGAAAAAAACTGCCCAGAAAACTGCCCAAGTAACCGCAAAAACTGCCCAGAAAACAACACCCTAAATAGCAAAAACAACAGCCCAAAATAGAGAAAACAGCAGCCCAAAATAGTGAAACAGCGAAGGAAAACGTTGAACTAGTGAACCAGATAAGTTGCAGAGCGTTAACCCTTCCGACGGCCGTGTAACGCACTTCCAAGAGGCGACTTAAAAGGTAAGACCTGAGGGCACCCTTTTATTTATTCCCGTTCATTTTTTATTATTTATTAGTAATTCTTCGCATACGTATTATTGATTTATGTATGTTATGGCCATGGGATGAATGATTTTGTGCTATCTCTCGTGGTATATCGGATGGAAACCCAGACATAAATTCCGTAGCTGAATCCGAATGGACGGTAGTGCGGTCTGAACTTGGGATACAATTCCACGTATCGCTTGAGAAACACACATATTTCGTTTCATCTAATCTTGTGTTTATTCATTATTTATTAGAAATAATATGTTATTTTTATGCATGATTTAGTTCTTTCTTTCGCATTAGGCGCTTAATGATATCTCTCCAATATTCATGCTTAGACAATTATTTATTTATATTTCGGCATTTATCAATTTAATGTGTCCATGAGATTTTGTGCTTGCCGTTATTTCGACTTACTTTTATGCATGCAAACTTAGATATAATGTGTATGTGAACTTAGATGTAAGTTGTATGCGAACTTAGATATAGGTTGTATGAAAACTTATATGTAGGTTATTCTTACAAATTATGTTGCGTAGGCTTGGTTATATTATCGCATAAATCCGTTCATTACAAGTGGCATAAGTAAGGGACCATTCCGAACCCAACGGTTTGAGGTCTTCCCTTGCGAGGGGTTAGTGCGGCCTTAAATCATTTCTCAGTTCACGCTGGATGGCGACTCCATTTTATTTCTCCTGTTTAGTCCCCCGCGGGCTACTCCGTACTCCCGACCGGGCCGCGAGCCTGGAACAGCGTCGCCGATTTATGTGTCCTACAGTCTGGCGACTCCACTAGGGATAGAGAATCGGCCCCGAAATAATGTCTTGTAATGTTTGTGATTTGTGCTTTAGTTAACCGTGTCTACAGTGGGTTGAAGGGGTTTAATCAAAGGCATTATTAGAGCTAGGTAATGGTTTGGTGTCTTCCTTCATTCACTACCTTTCTATGGCTGAGAGGAAAAGCTGTGAAGACACCTAGACAATCATTTACTCAAAGCTTACCGTGATGGACTAATTTGGAGGACCTAATGTTTATTCCTGTCACCAAGGAGATAAGAGCCTATGAGGCAAGGGTATTTAAGAGAGTTCGCTCCACCCTCCCTCTGGGGAATCTTCAATAAGAAATCCATTTAACAATCATTCATGTATTATCACTCGTTGGCACATACCTTAGCGTATAAAAAAGGGTGCGCTCACTTGGTCGTCCGAACCCTTGAGTGGGGAGACCTAGTTGTGGGCAATCCTTCGCCGACGAGAGCCTTTGTCTACACTCATATAAACTCGCATATGAACCATAGTCATATATCCTATAGAATTTGCCCCTTTATGCTTTTGATAACCACATGCATATTATATCTCATACATCGCACGCATCTAATGCATACACGCATCATATTAACCCCGTGTCTTAAAAGCCATCATAGATATCCGTTGGGTTAGGAAAAAAGAAGGCTTGTCAAGAAGTGTTTAGCAAACATGGATATTGGGGAAAAGGAAACCAAGGAACAGAAAAATTTACGGCAATGATAGAAAGACCATTGTGAAAAAAAAACAAGAAAAAAAATGAAAAAAAAATTTGTTTGTTCTTAGTCCTTAATAGTTAGGCATAAGTCCGATGATGAATTGTTTGCTTTAGGGTGAAACCTTAGAAACGATAAATTCTTGATGTGCTTTTATCTGATACTTTGAGTAGTTGATCTATGTTTGACTCGTAAGCACTTGATTATGGTTCTTAGCAGTGAAAACTTGAGTAGTTAGCAAAGTGACTAGTTGAAGAAATTGTAGGTCGGTGAATGACCGTTCGCCTAAATATCTATCCTGATTTGCTTGTGTTATGATGTATGGTATGGTTGAAAATAAAAGAAAAGTCTATAAAGAAAAGAATTGAATCACCTATAACCGATAAGCGTGAAGCTACCCATGGGCGAGTATCAGGATCACCATGAGGAGAAATGCTACCTTAAAGGGTAGGTGTGTTGAAAAAAAAAAGAAAAAGAAAAGAAAAAAGAAAAATAAAAAAAAATAAAAAAAAGAAGTTCAAAATGAAAAGAAAAAAAATAAAGAGACAAAAGAGAAAGAAAATCATACCACATTGAGCAGAGAAAAGCAACTTCAGGCATAATTGAGACATCTAGGTTGGTTTGACCCATCGATCCCATTTTTTGACAAAATCATTGAGTTGGCTTACTTGGGGATGAATCTGCAAAGGAACCTTTGCACACACACACTTTGAGTCTGGCTTAGATAATTTATTCAAAGACTTGGATTTGAGTTGCATCGAGTGTTTTGAAGGTTCTCTGGTCTCATTACTGAGCATTCTTTGAGGACAATGATATGTATAACTATTGGGACTATTTCGTAGCATGTGATATAATATGACGATATAGAATGCCATATCATGTAGTCCACATTGACCTAATGCAAGCAGCGGAGAGCAGAAAGCTAAATCAAGACTGGGGGAGACCAGTCTACCACCCCGCGAATAAGGGATATATCGAGAACTTGAGCCATGAGACAAAAGAGAATTGAGCAATCACCAGAAGAGAACTGGCAGAAGGAAATTATAAGCAGACCCAGGGGGCGACCAGAGACATTTGTAGGTAAATGGCACCGAAGAGCACAAGGAAGTCCTAACCCATCGGAATAGGAAATACATCCATGCATACATGCATACACGTCACATACATGCAATTTTTGTTTTTATTTTTGTTCGCAGGTGTTGAAGAAAATGAAAAACCGGCAAAGACAAGTAGTTTCGGGAATGAATCCCAGAGTCGAGGCCCACATTACTAGCGGTTTCGGAAATGAATCACATGGTCGAGGCCCACATTATCAGCAGTCTCGGGAATGAATCCCAGGGTCGAGGCCCACAATATCAGCAGCTTCGGGAATGAATCCCAGGGTCGAGGCCCACATTATCAGCAGTTTCGGGAATGAATCCCAGGGTCGAGGCCCATAATATCAGCAGTTTCGGGAATGAATCCTGGGTCGAGGCCCACATTTTCAGCAGTTCAAGAAGGAATCCCAGGGTCGAGGCCCACATTATCAACAGTTTCGGGAATGAATCCCAGGGTCGAGGCTCACATTATCAGTAGTTTCGGGAATGAATCCCAGGGCCGAGACCCACATTATCAGCAGTTTCGGGAATGAATCCCAGGGAACAAAGCCCATTATCAACACAGTTCGGGAATAAAACCCAGGGGAATAAAGCCCTATTTCAACACAGTTCGGGAACAAAGCCCACTCTTTACACAGTTCGGGAATAAAGCCCAGGGAACAAAGCCCACTCTCAACACAGTTCAGGATTAAAGCCCAGGGGAATAAAGCCATATTTCAATACAGTTCGGGAACAAAGCCCAGTTCGCGAACAAAGCCCAGGGAATAAAGCCCACAATCAACACAGTTCGGGAACAAAGCCCACAATCAATTCAGTTCGGGAATAAAGGCCACAATCAACACTGTTCGGGAACATAGCCCAGGGCACAAAGCCCACTCTCACCTCAATTCGGGAACAAAGCCCACTCTCAACACAGTTTGGGAATAAAGCCCAGGGGAATAAAGCCCTATTTCAACACAGTTCGGGAACAAAGCCCACTCTCTACACAGTTCGGGAATAAAGCCCAGGGAACAAAGCCCACTCTCAACACAATTCGGGAATAAAGCCCAGGGGAATAAAACCCTATTTCAACACAGTTCGGGAATAAAGCCCATTCTCTACACAGTTCGGGAATAAAGCCCAGGGAACAAAGCCCACTCTCAACACAGTTCAGGAACAAAGCCCATTTTCTACACAGTTAGGGAACAAAGCCCCGGGAACAAAGCCCACAGTCAACATAGTTATGGAACAAAGCCCATTTTCTACACAGTTCGGGAACAAAGCCCAGGGAACAAAGCCCACATCCAGTACAGCTCGGGAATAAAGCCCACATTCTACACAGTTCTGGAACAAAGCCCACATTCAGTACAGGTCGGGAACAAAGCCCATTTTCTACACAGTTCGGGAACAAAGCCCAGGGAACAAAACCCACTTTCTACACAGTTCGGGAACAAAGCCCAGGGAACCAAGCCCACATCCAGTACAGTTCGGGAATAAAGCCCACTTTCTACACAGTCTGGGAATAAAGCCCAGGGAACAAAGCCCACTTTAAGTACAGTTCGGGAACAAAGCCTAGGGAACAAAGCCCACTCTCTACACAGCTCGGGAACAAAGCCCACAGTCAGCTCAACTCGGGAACAAAGCCCACAGGTGGTTCGGGAACAAAGCCCAGGGGTCAAAAGTGCCTCGCCATCACATTCAGCACGGTTCGGGAACAAAGCCTAGGGAACAAAGCCCACTCTCTACACAGCTCGGGAACAAAACTCACAGTCAGCTCAATTCGGGAAAAAAGCCCACAAATGGTTCGGGAACAAAGCCCAGAGGTCGAAAGCACCTCGCCACCACATCAGTTTAGTTTGGTAGTGATTCCTAGAGATCGCAGCATCTTGCAGGGATGAACCTTGGGGTCGTAGTACCTCAAGCAACATGCAAGTCAGGCAGCAGCTGGCGAGCCAGGTAAGTAAAAATGCATTGCATAACTTTGATAGGATTGTCATTGTCACACACTGCACAAGTCCCATCAAAGTGGGGGCGACTGTAGGCACTACATTTTTTCATATAAGTCCCGATGATGAGCCTCGTATGGAGGCACTACGCGATAAGTTTCGGAAGTCGCGGGAAACGGACGTCGGAAGGGAAAATTCAAATATCAATACCTTGTTGGATTTAATTCGTTTGCTTAGCTTCGGGGTGGATCTCAGTTTTAAAATTCATCATTGGCCCAAAACCCCCGCAAACTACACTATACCACACACCTAAGCCCACACACCACCAATCACACACCCAAGCCCACCAACTAGCCATCCTACACGCCCATAAGCCTCCAAGCCCATTAAATCACATCTAAAAATATTCAAACACATTAAAAACATGTTAAAATCCCATAAATCACCTTCCTAATTAAATTAAATCTCATGCCTAAATTAAACAAATCAAATCAAATCTCATGCCTAAATTAAACAAATCAAATCAAATCAAATCAAATCCCATAAATCGTTTCCTAAACTAAAACAAATCACTTTCCTAATCGAATAGATCTTTTCCTTATGACACACTAATTAGAGATACCCCCCATAATTACATGATCTCTTTCCTACCTGAATGATGACAACCCTAACCCTCTCATATAAAAAGAGACATAAACCAAACCTTAAGACCCCTAGAACACATTCACGGCCTCACCAAAAAATAATCCCTAACCCTTTCTCCCTTGCCTCTCTTGTCCTCTCATATTTCTCACACGGCTACACAAAAATAAATAAAACCCTAATCAGACCACACACCATCTTCTCTCCTGACTCACGCACATAAACCCTAGCAAAAACTCTCACCCTGATGATCTCTTCCTCTCTTATCTCTCTCCACCGATTGCTCACGTTCTCACTCCTCGTCCACGCATCACCTAATACCGACAAAATTCACTCAGAGGCCTCACACACAAACAGACACTCATATGCCAAAACACATAAAGAAACAACCTACTAACCGACACAAAACAAAGCCAAACAAAGTCAGCTTTACTCATTTTGCCGAAACAATAAACAAACCGACACAGCAACACATAGACCCCTTCTTCACACAGACCACATGTCCTTTCTCCACACGACACATACACATAAGCCTTCAATCGTGAAGTAGAATAAAAAACCCCTTCACCAATCTACACATTACCGAAACTAAATAATCCAAAAAAACTGCCCTGAAACCACCACAAACTGCACTAAAAAAACTGCCTAAATCACCACCGAAACTACCCAGAAAACTGTTCCTAAATTACCGTAAAAAACTGCCCATAAAATTGCCCAAGTAACCGCAAAAACTGCCCAGAAAACAACACCAAAAACAGCAGCCCAAAATAGAGAAAACAGCAGCCCAAAACAGCGAAGGAAAATGTTGAACCAGTGAACCGGAGAAGTTGCGGAGCGTTAACCCTTCCGACGGCTATGTAACGCACTTCCAAGAGGTGACTTAAAAGGTAAGACCTGAGGGAACCCTTTTATTTATTCCCGTTCATTTATTATTATTTATTAGTAAATCTTCGCATGTGTATTGTTGATTTATGTATGTTGTGGCAATGGGATGAATGATTTTATGCTATCTCTCGTGGTATATCGGATGGAAACCCTGACATAAGTTCCGTAGCAGAATTCGAATGGATGGTAGTACGGTCTGAACTTGGGATACAATTCCACGTACCGCTTGAGAAACGCACATATTTTCGTTTCATCTAATCTTGTGTTTATTCATTATTTATTAGAAATAGTATGTTATTTTTATGCATGATTTAGTTGTTTCTTTCGCATTAGACACTTAATGATATCTCTCCATTATTCATGCTTCGACAATTATTTATTTATATTTCGGCATTTATCAATTAATGTGTCCATGAGATTGTGTGCTTGCCGTTATTTCGACTTACTTTTATGCATGCAAACTTAGATATAGGGTGAATGTGAACTTAGATATAGGTTGTATGCGAACTTAGATATAGGTTGTATGAAAACTTAGATGTAGGTTTTTTATGAATTATGTTGTGTAGGCTTGGTTATATTATCGCATAAATCCGTTCATTACAAGTGGCATAAGTAAGGGACCATTCTGAACCCAACAGTTTGAGGTCTTCCCTTGCGAGGGGTGAGTGCGGCCATAAATCATTTCCCAGTTCATGCTGGGTGGTGACTCAATTTTATTTCTCCGGTTTAGTCCCCCGCGGGCTACTCATTACTCCCGACCGGGCCGCGAGCCTGGAACAGCGTCGCCGATTTATGTGTCAAAGATACACCGGTAATATTTGACTCAAACAGAATTAATCTGGGATTAATTATGGGAGAGAGAAAATTAATCTAGTATTAATTGCGGCAAGAATTTATCTGGGATAAAGTTCTAATAGAAGAGAAAGCGCGATTAATTTGGAATTAATTGATTAAATAAAATATCAGATATATTAATTGAAATCGGATTTCAATGCAGAAATAAAATTGGATTTTAATTCGGGCGAACGAATTAATTCGGAGTTAATTCGCAAGCGACTTTCGTAATAATTTTGTTAGGCATTATTATTTAATTAAATTGGATTTCATTACGTCGCGACGAAAAATTTGTTTAGTTCGAAATTAAGCGTACCAAGGCCCGAGCGAAGTTGCGTGTTGAGTTAGCCGACTTAAATTTGAAATATAAAAGTGGTGGGACCCACTTCACTTACATCAACATGTTAGACATTTGATGGAAGTTGTTGTTGGCTTGAGTAAGGCTTGGATTGCTTATGAAACACTCAAACCAAAACAAACACTCAACCTTTGTATAAATTAATTAAGTCAACTTTGGAAGTAAGACAAGTTACTATTCACAGCAAACTCTCTCTTCGTCCTCATCAATTGTCGTGAGCCTCTCCCTTTGAAAAAGAAATTTTGTTGCAAAATTTTCTTGAGCTAGTACTTAAAGAAGTCTTGTGAGGTGATAGGGAAACTCATCCTTGGGTTGGAAAGATTCAACATAGCTTGGAGCTTCATCAACATACAAAGAATTTTTGAAAACCATCATCCAAATCAATGTAAGTTTTTTCCGCTACTTTCACTTGATGTATTCACACTAGAATCATGTTTAGAATCATTGGGATGTGTTAGAGACACTAACAATAATATCATGAGCCACCTAAACTTGATTAAAATTTCTAGGGTTCTAAACTTTAATTTGGGATTTTTTGCTTGGAGCATGATTTTTTCAAATTGGTTGTTTGGTTGAGTTTGGATGATGATGAATTGGATTTGTGCATCTTTGGATTTGAGAAAAATTGATTGGATAAAAAATCTCCAAATTCCCTCACTTGCCGAACTCACCCTAGAGATAATTCATGATGATTTTTTGAATTTGACAATTGGATATGTTAATTGGCATGAAATTGAATATTAATTGTTGATTTAATTGGATTGAAATCAAAATTGGATGTTAATTTCATGTATTGACGTGACTTATAGCATGGTGGAATGAGTTGATTTTGCTTCAATTTGTGTTGGACATGAATTGGATGATTAAAGCATGATTAATTAGATTAATTAATATTTTGGAAATATTGGATTAATTAATTAATTGTGGTAATTGCACTTTAAATTAGATTAATATGTAATTTAGAATAATATATTAATTTAATTTGTTGTAATTGGGCTTATTGGCTTGGTTGGGCCAAACATGGTTTTGGACAATTGGATTGGATCCAAATTGGGCCTAAAACCATTTCCATAAAGTCCAAATATAACTTTTAGGCCTTTAATAACCTAATGGGTCTAAATTGATTTTTGGCATAGGGTGATTCCTATTTGGGCCTTGGCATTTTCGGTTTGATTCATATTGGCCAAAGCCCATGCCTAAAGAATCAATTAAAAGCCCATTGGACTTTAATTGAATAGTATTGGATACTAATTGGGCATTTGAGACCCATGAAGATTGGATTTAGAATCCAAGTCTAAAAGGCACTATTAAAAGTGTAATTATTTAATTTGGAATTAAATATGAATTAGTATTGGATACAATTTAAATTGGATTTAAAATTGTAGTTCGATATAATTCAAGAATACGTACTTTGAGTATTTATTCTTAAACGAGTTGGACTCACGCAAATCAATTCGTTGTTTGAACATTGGATGATCATTAATTCAAAGATTAATTAATTGGATTAGATTGATTGAATAACATGCTTTGTGTGAATACTTGGATGTATTTGTATGAATAATGTATATCAGATGGATATTAGATGGGTGAGGGCAATTTTGGAAATTATTGTAATAAATTTAGAATTTATTAAATTGGACCTGCGTGTCCAGCCTATTATCTCTTTACTCTTTGTATTTCTCTTCTCACCAATTCCCCTTAATGTAAATGAGGTTTCTTTAGTGTATTATGTAATTGTGTAGAAGTATGTATAGTGCTAGCGGGAGAGAGGAAAGTAAGAGAATTGTTCTAGGAACAAATTGTTATATATCCATCCTGTAGGCACTGCATTTTTGTATGTAAGTCCCTATGATGAGTCTCATTTAGAGGCACTACCTTTTAAGTCACGGAAGTCCCGGGAAACGGACGACGGAAGGGAAAAGTCAGAAATCAGTATTTTGTTGCATTTTATTCGCTTATTTAGCTTCGGGTTCGCTTGTTGGACCTATGTTTTAAAACACATTCTTAGCCCAAACCCTCGCAAGACACACACCAAGCCCATCTCACCCAAGCCCAATCCAAGAAATAGTTAAAGCATATTTAAAACACATGTCACAAATTAAATTAAATTAAATCCAATTAAATTAAATTAAATCCAATTAAAATCAAATCAAATCCCCCTTCATAAATTAAATAAATCACATTCTAAATTAAATAAAACAAATCCAATCTAAATAAATCACCTACCAATTTAAATATATTCCCCACCAAAATTACATAATTTATTTCCCTTTTTTAAATTAATTAAATACATCCTTATTTGCTTGATTTATTTCCAAACATAAAAATAAAACCCTAGATTAATACACACACACTCACAGCAACAAATGCGATCTCACACTGCCATTAAACACTCTCACGCACGGCTTCTTTCCCTCTCTCTATATAAACAACAACAAACCCTAATACACATCTCTTATTCTCGGCAGCCCCTCAAGAACTAAACAAAGAAAACCCTAATAGCCTAACGACCCCATGTCTCTCTCTCTCACTCGTTACCCAGACTGACCGTGAACAAGCCAGCAAAGACAAGCACAACAGAACCCTTCAGACAGCCTTCGCCAATGACCAAAAAGCAAGCCAACTAAACCTACAAACAAATCAGCCCTCGCACCATTTGAGACCCTTCACGCCATTCACTCCTCACGAACCATGCACACGTGAATAACGTAGCAACTCATCCCTTCAACATCAACAAACAAAGCCAATAAACCCTATCCTCACCAGTCACCAAACCCTAGCAGCCCTCACAAAAATCCTTCAATAAACCACCAAACAAAGACAGCGAGCCCTTATAAGCCAGCAGCCAACCCACTCACAAAACAAGTCAACAGACGCATAAACCCTCACGCAGGCCACGTAAACATAGCCCTCACTGATCACATACTCAACAGCCCTTCAAATCACGTACCTAACCAACACATATAAGCCAAATAAACCCACATATTCACGGCCACTCACGACCACTCACTAGCCGAGCACTGCAGCCCTTATTCACGCCTGAAACCAGCCCCAGAAACAGCCCTTATTCACGCCTGAAACCAGCCCCAGTAACAACCCTTATTCATGCCTGAAACCAGCCCCAGAAACAGCCCTCATTCACGTCTGAAACCAGCCCCAGAAACTTCCCTTATTCACGCCCAAACACTGCCCAGTAAACTACCTAAAACCACCACAAAACAGTGACCAGAAAATACAGCAAAAATAGAGGAAACAATAGCCCAAAACAGCGAAGCAGTGAAACGAAATGTTGAACCAGTGAACCAGAGGAATTGAGGAGCATCAACCCTTCCGACAACTGTATACCGCACTTCCGAGAGACGATTTAAGAGGTTAGACCTGAGGGCACCTTCTTTATTTATTATCCTTTATTTTCATTTATTTTATTACTTTATTTCATATGAGTGTTGTGGATTGGTTCATGATGTGATTTCCGGATGAACGGAATATGTGTTCTCTCTTGTGGTATATCGGATGGAAACCCAGACGTAAATTCCGTAGCCGAATCCAAATGGACGGTATTGCATTTTACACTCGGGATACAATGCCACGTACCACTTGAGAGATTCACATGTTTCGTTTCATCCAACCTTGCGTTTTAAGCATGATTTAGTCGTTAGTATGTTATTTATTTTTAAGCATGATTTAGTCGTTAGTATGTCATTACTTTCTGCATGTTACTTATTTATGCATGGTAATGTAATGCGCATGGGCTAGCTAGGGTGGATTAAAGGTCCTCCGTTTTGAGGGATGAAAAGCCAAAGGGCTACCTTTGCCACGATGCTTTGCCGCACCGGACGAAGTATGTTTGATTGAATGTGAGATATGTTTAATCGGATATACGGAATTCCATATTATTGTCTCATTCATTTCTATGCAATGTAATATAATGCGCATGGGCTAACTAGGGTGGATTAAAGGTCCTCTATTCGAGGGAAATGCCTGAAGGCTACCTTTACAACGATGTTTTGCCGCGCCTTTTATTATGTCATTTACTTTTTGCATATCATTGCTTTATTTACGCATGCATTGCATTCTAGTGCGCATGGGCTAACTAGGGTGGATTAAAGGTCCTCTATTCGAGGGAAATGCCTAAAAGCTACCTTTACCACGATGCTTTGCCGTGCCTGACGAAGTATGTTTGATTGAATGTGAGATATGTTTAATCGGATATACGAAATTCCACATTATTGTCTCATTCATTTGTATGCATTGTAATATAATGAGCATGGGCTAACTATGGTGGATTAAAGATCCTCTATTCGAGGGAAATGCCTGAAGGCTACCTTTACCACGATGTTTTGCCACACCTTTTATTATGTCATTTACCCTTTGCATATCATTGTTTTATTCACACATGCATTACATTATCGTGCGCATGGGCAAACTAGGGTGGATTAAAGGTCCTCTATTCGAGGGAAATGCCTAAAGGCTACTTTTTCCACGATGTTTTTCCGCGCCGGACGAGGTGCACTCGATTGAATGTGAAATATGTTCCATCGGGCACACGAGGTCCTACATTGTGTATTTGTTTATCCATATATATGTTTGTGTCGTTTCAGATGCCATTTTGGCAATCTCCATTCGAACGCATTTACGAACACTACACGAACGTATGCATTCTGTCTTATTTCCGTTTGAACGCGTCTCAGAATGTTACTCGAACGCTTGCATTGTGTTTACCATTCGAACGCGTTTACGAACGCTACTCAAACGCGCATGCATTTTGTTGTATCATGCATCAGGTCTCATCCCGTTCGAACACGTTATCAAACGCTATACGAACGCAGACATTCTGTTTATCGTTCGATCGCGTTATCAAACATTTTTCGAACGCTTTCATTCTGTTTACCGTTCTAACACGTTTACGAACGCTACAAGAACGCGCACACACTAGACAGATTCCTTCATCATGTTTTATGCATGTTTGTTCCCTTAGTCATTCTCTTCCCCATCATATGCTTAGTTAGCTCTCTTCAATATTTATGCCTTTACCGTTATTGTTTGTTTATACTTTTCGCATTTATTCGATAAGCTCATAAGATTATGTGTTCACTTTTATCATCAATGCCTTTATAGTTGTTATTAGTTACATGATTGCACTTTATTGCTTAATACGTTCATGAATTATGTATTTTTCCTTCATTTCTTTCATTTACGATTAAGGGTGTGCAGACTTGAATGTTGCTTAAATTATCTGGAAACATATGTAGCATCAGATTTGGTTACACTACTGCATAAATCCTTTCATTACAAGTGGCATAAGTAAGGGACCATTCCGAACCCAACGGTTTGAGGTCTTCCATTGCAAGGGGTGAGTGCGGCCTTAAATCATTTTCTCGGTTCATACTGGGTGGCGACTCTATTTTTATTTGACCGGCGTAAACACACACGTATAACGCAAGCGCACGTATCGTTCAAGTAGTATAAAAATATCGATCCTACGAGGACTTAATTCCTACTGTTGTTATTAATTATTGATACTATTTATTTACATGTATCTAATTATAGGGAGAAGGGAATTGATTGCTTTTGGTTGGTTGAATATGGATTTGCTAATTAAAATAAAAACAAACTCAAAAGAAAATACTAAGGAAAATAAAAGAAAAGACTCAAGGATCTATTTGTGGCATTGTCGTCTGGGACACATTAACAAGACTCATATATCCCCACTTTCGAAGAGTGGATACTTGGATAGATTTGATCCTAATTCATATGATGTATGCGAATCCTATTTATTAGGCAAAATGCCTAAAACGCCTTTTAGCGGTAAGGGTGTATGTGCCACCGAGCTGTTAGCCCTCGATCATAGTGACGTATACGGGCCCATGTCTAGCTAGGCTAGAGGTGGTTATAAATACTTCGTAACCTTTACCGATGTTGCATCGCGTTATGGTTATGTGTGTCTTATGAGACACAAGTCGGAAACTTTTGAGAAATTCAAAGAGTTTCTGTTGGGTTTCTAGTTAGTCCCAAGATCGATTTCAAGCAAGAAACATGTGAGAATACAACAATGAAGAATGGCAGAATCATTCTTACATTGATCGATTATGCGATGTGAGGAATGACAAAACATCCTTGGCTCCTCCTTGGAAGCTCACGGCAGTGGGCTGCTTTTTGTGCTCTCCAAATTCGGTCATCCCTCCATTGATGCTCCAAGCTCCAAGCTTTGTAAATGGTGATTCCATGCTCACAAGTTGGTTTCCCTATCACCTTGGCAAGACTCCGGAAGTGTGCTAGCACTCTTAAAATTTTGCCACAAAATTTCTTATCACTTCTCCAAACTCTCGGCAATTGCAGAAATGAGAAGAAGGAAAAATGGCCCAAGGCCGAAACAAGAGAGAAAAGAGATTAGGTTGTGTTGGCTTGGTTTGATTTTCAAAAAATCAATTTAAATATACTACCAAAAGTTGATTTGGTAAAAGGTCACTCAAGCCATCAAAATTGGAGTGTGTTTCAAGTCTCTACCAACTCCACCAAAACCCATCAAGTTAAAGCAACTTTAAAGTGACAAGTGATGTGACATGTGGGCCCCACTCGATTCCAAATGCGAGTGAGCCCGCAAACACTCCCGGGCTCGGGTTCGCTAATTCTGAATTAACGAACTTCCGTTGCGACGTAATGAAATCAAATTCAATTAAATAATTATGCCTAGCAAAATTACTATTCACGTCGCTAACGAATTAATTCTAAATTAACTCGTTCGCCCGAATTAAAATCTAATTTTAATTTCGCGTCGAAATCCAATTTTGTATAATATATCGAATATATTATTTTATCGATTAATTCCAAATTAATCGTTCTCTCTCTTTAAATAATATTTTATCCCAGATAAAATATCTTCGTAATTAATCCCTGATTAATTTTCTCTCTCTTATAATTAATCCCAGATTAATAAAGTGTGAGTCATACGTCATCGGTGAATCTTCGGGAAGCGACCCATGAGATCCCCAGATATGTTGGCAGTAAATCCGGTCGTCGGACTATCCGAACACGTACGTACCTAGTACTACGTTTTTACCGATTTACAAGACATGGTTGGCTTCTAGCAAAGCACCGTGCCTACCCAATTCTCCAGAAATATCCTTATAAGAATAAGTGATCTATATCAAGCGTAGTATACGTAGTATTGCGTATTACGATCCAGTATCGGATGTTACGTGCAAGGCATGGGGCTGGAATTGTGTCTGCCCTGTACGAAGCACATATCAGATCTCTGGTAAGTAGTCTCTATAATCGGATAAACATGACCTAGTCATAATATCCCGATAGCTGCAGCATAAAAGAGCACCAGTTCCGTATTCTACGTGATCATCATCTCCATTATGACTAGAGTGATACTTCCGTCTTGACATCACACCAAATACACTACAATTCTCAATATACCCAGAAGAGGCGTACACATAACCTGTTAAAGCCCTGGATGACCAAAACCAAAGTATATTGATTGTCGCAAGTATTAGCGGTGCAAGTCTCAGGTTAAAACCAAATACACCTACCCTGATTCGGACTTCCACAGACACATAGTCATACTACTAATGGAATTCCGAGGGGTCTATCCAGAGCGAAGCTGTTTCCGTACGATCGGTAAATACAACCTCCTATTACATTTGCATGAGTATCTAATACCCAAATATATGAGAACTATGCAGTTATGCTCCCACAACGCGCACAAGTGTAATACTAGTCTTTTCGGATTATCGATGTCCAATCTCGATAATACTCTGACTAGGGATATTTAATGATTAAACCTTCATGGATTGATACTGTCTCATATCATCTCAATCCGGAACTAATCATAAGAACCTTTTATCATTTATGCATCTTGGTAATCTAATTACAAATGATAAAATAGCAATTTCCTTTGTCACACAGTTAATTTGTACAACAACACCATGATCTGTACAAATAGTGATGCTATGGGTCATAATTGTCCAACAATCTCCCACTTGGCCTATAGCCAATCACTCAAGTGTCCCACAACCGAACTATGTACGGTTCGCTCAAACTTCTGCTGAGAAAAAGCTTTCGTCAGCGGATTTGCGTGGTTATCATTTGATGTGATTTATTCGATCATCATATCGCTACGATGTATGATCCAAACGAATCAGATGAATAGTTGAAGTATATATCTGGATCGTTGATGAGACCAATAATTCTTTAGCTTGTGCTGTAGCCTAGCTCAGCTGCTAACAGAACTACTCCTAATCTAATTAGGATTATTATCGATCCAAAAGGCTTCTATTGCTGCCTCAGCTGCAGCAATATTCCGCTTTTGTTGTTTATTCGGTAACAATATCTTGCTCGGAAGATTTCCAGCTCACTGTTCCATTATTCAAACTTTATAGTACTATTCTTATGACTTATAGCCGTTTTTATCGGTTTGGAAACTTGCAGCAGTGAACCCAGTCACTTCAAGTTCTACTTCTCCATAGTATAAGAAAGCATCATTAGTTCCTCTAAGATACTAAAGGATGTTCTTAACATCAATCCAATGACTATCACTTGGATTGGCCCGATTGTGACGCCATATGCTCAAAACATATGAGACACCAGGTCGCTACATTTATTCAATGTACGAATTCTCGGGGAATAGCAACAACTTTTAGATCTATCATAGTAGATCTTTATTCCTAGAATAAAAGTTGTCTCTCCCAAGAATCCTACTGATAATTTTTCATGAAAGCCAAGCTTTCACTGATTGTATTATGGGAATATCATTTCCAAGAATGATATATCATCATTGTTTAGGACAATCATTGTCAGTGCACTCCCACTAACCTCCTTATATACACAAGAATCAATTTCGTTTTGAATTAAATCATATACCATTATGATTACATCAAAACGATAATTCCAAGAACGCTATGCTTGCTTCAATCCATACATGGATCAAATAACCTGCAAACCTTGTTTGCTAGTTTTGGTACGATAAAACCGTCAGGATGTTGTAAACATCCTCCAAAAGGTTTCCTTTAAGGAAAGCGGTTTTGGCATTCAGCTGCCATATTTCATAAATGAAACATGCAGCATAAGCAAGCATTATCCAAATGGATTTATCCATGGCAACGAGTAAAAGGTTTCGTTGTGATCGACACAATGTTGATTACAATACCTTTTCGCTACAAGCCTAGCTCATTACGTTGGTATGTTGCCTTCCATGTATGTCTTCCTTGAAGACTTATATAGTACCAATAGGCACAATGCCTTGCGGTACAACAACTAGTATCTAAACTTAGTTGATATACATGGAATCCATTTCGGACTTCATGGCACTTTGCCATTATAGGGAGTCGATAACTTGTATCACTTCCTCATACGTAGTCAGTTCGTATTCCTCAATAAGATTGACAACTTCATGAGGTGAGATCAGAAACCCATACCTCCCAGGTTGTTTTCTGACTCTCTCCGACTTGCGCAGTTCTTGTGTATTCAAATATTATTGGTTTAGTTTCATCCTTGATGAACTATTTGTTTTCGAATGAATAATCGGTGCCTGGAACATTATTACTCTGATTTACATCGAGTTTTACTTTCCTCCCACTTACCACTGCATATAGGTATTCCTCTTAGGAAAACCGCATGGTGAGCAATAATTAATTGTTCTCTTGTGAGTTGTATAAGTACTATACTTTGGTTTCCCTGGGATAACCTACATGTTAGGCACTTATCCGATTTGGGTTCTAGTTTGGTATCATCCAAACATATGCCTAGCATTCCCAAGTCTTTAGGAATGAGAAAACCCAGTTTCTTTCATGTTCATATCTAATATGAAAAACCCAGTTTCTTTCATGTTCATATCTAATATGAAATTTGTCAAACAGATTATTATGGAACCTTATTCAAAATAAGTTTTGCACTGTTTATGCGTATCCATCGAAGCAAATGGTAGCTCAGAGCGACTCATGATTAACCTTACTATGTCCAACAAGGTTCGGTTTCTCTGTTCGGACACACCGTCAAATTGACGTGTTCCGGGAGGAGTCCTATTTAAAAGAATACTATACTCTTTCAAGTATTTGAGAAACTTATTGCTTAAGTATTTTCATCATGGTCTAACCGTGATGGTTTAATACTTTAGCCGATCTGTTTGTCTATTTCGTATCGAAACTCTAAAAGTTTTCGATTTGTGTTTCAAAAGAAACACATAACCATAACGCGATGCCACATCCGTAAAGGTCACGAAACATTCATATTAACCTCTAGCCTAGCTAGACATGGGCCCACTTATGTCACTATAAACGAGGGCTAACAGATCGGTGGCACTTGCACTTTTACCAAGTAAAAGTGTTTTAGGCACTTTGCCTAACAAACTAGATTCGTAGACATTATTTGAATAGAATCAAATCCGTCCTAGTAACCACTCTTCGAAAGTGTGGATATACGAGTCTTGTTAATTGTGTCCCAGACAACAATGTCACAAATAAGTCTCAATTGATTAAATCAGTTTGAGCTATTTGTTTGTCCTGTTATACATTTGAGATTTATTTATATTCAAAATATAAATACTGTTATTCACATCTAATGTGTTTATCTCAATATTATCTTTATAAAATAAAACACTTTAGTGTTCTAGAATATAAAGGTATACCCGCAAAGGGTTAAACCATGATATAGAGATAATGCTTCTAGTCAAACTAGTTACATTGTAACAGTTTCCTAATTTAAGTACACACCCGAAGGGTAGTTCCTAAACTTAGGTTTCTACGGTTAAAACAGCGACTCTTGTCCCGTTTTCAATTCGTAGATAAATCTCAACTGAAGTCAGTCTCCTGCTTATTAGCAGATTCTGCACACCAGTACATATTTATGTACCACTTTTAATATCTAAAATCCAATTTTAATACTAGTAGTGAACATATTTATGACAAACATATTTGAAGTCGGAGCCTTGCACCGTCTTCAATTCCTTCATGTCTGCCTTGTCCATATGGCAGTCACGCTTCAGTGACCCCGTTTGCCACAGTTTAGGCAGACATCTTAGGATATGTCTTTTGTCTTCCTAGAAGACTATAATGATTTTGCCTTTGCCCCTTTTCACACCCATAAGCCTTCGGCCTAGCCTTGGTCTTCTGGAATGTCGAAGTAAGATGCGCCTTGCGCTTCTTGCCCTATTGAAAACTTTGGCTTTGTCTCCTAGAGTATAGCCATTAACTCTCCAAGAGTTTACTATTGCAATTTAGTTCTTCTAAGATCTAAGGATAGATCTATGAAGATCCTTCAATTTCATTATCATACTATAAGGATCTAATCCTTAGTTCTGACTAAGAAATTAAGGAGTCTTTGCGGCAAGCATAATGGATTAAGCACTAAAGTTATCATCACATGAATATTCCAAATATCATGTTCTACTATTTGCTTAACTCCGGGCTTAGGCTCGAGATGTCACTATATCAAATAAAGTAACTTCTCGGTTTTCAGGACTATCCTGAGATTTTATTCCCAATTTGAAAATTAAACCATTTAAATACATTTTCACCCAGGATTATGTTCTAAACGTTAATCTTTCAGTTATCTTGATTCCAATAGTCCAACTATCGAATCAACGATTTTAGGTACTATTTATTATAATGATTACTATAGTCTAACTATATAATCAACTATAATTTAATAGGTTAAATTCAATTATATTGATTACTATAATCCAATTATAAAATCAACAATAATTAATAGTTTGAATTCAATTATATTGATTACTATAATCCAATTATAAAATCAACTATCAATTGAAATAGTTTGAGTACAGTCCAACTGTTTTATTAACACAACATTAAATATTAGTCCAACCAATATATTAATTTATTTGACAAAAAATTGAAATGAGCGTGTATGGCAAGTAACTAAACGAATATTGCAAATTTAATACTTGCCTCCCACTATTTTTCGGCAAGCTTCTAACCCTCTGTGGAGTACTCGGGAAACCTTGTTTCCTAGTGGGCTAGGATCCCGTTAAATAACACACAATCTTGACTTTGGCCAACAAATTGTTCGATAATTAACTAGGTAGATCTCTAAGATCAATCGGATCCCATCCAATTCCTAGATCCAGTAGGAATCGAAGTCCGAAACATATATCTTATATATGCCAATATATCCAATATATTCCCTATCATTTTTCCTCTGAATCAATTAAGCCTTGGCTTTGGCACAATAAACTTAATGATCCCAGTTAAGCGGAACCCATTGACCATGGAAAGCTTCGTAATCAATGTCGATGGACAAGAAGTGATCTTGACTTTGGCCAACAAATCACAACTTGGACAAGACACCGATATGGAACAAAACCTTCATGATTTAAACACATCTGCGACGGACAAAGGTCTTGACTTTGGCCAACAAACCAGTGCCAGTCTTGGATCTTGAGTAAGAATCACTCAATGGAAGGAAAAACGCATAATATGTTGTGAGGGTTTTTCGCATAATTGGCAACCAATTAATTATCTTTGTTAAGGTCTCATCATCATACACCCTTAAACATGCATTCTAAACACATAATAAGGCGTATATAAATAAAGTAATGATATACGGATTTATATTTAAACACATTGTTCCTAGAACAAATCTCTCCATTTCCTCTCTCCCGCTAGCACAAGTATTACTTCTACCCGATTACATAACACTTCTAAAGAAACCTCATTTACACAGAGTCAAGAGGTAATAGGCTGGACACGCAGGTCCAATTAATAAATTCTAAATTTATTAAAAAAATTTCCAAAATTGTCCTCACCCATCTAATATCCATCCGATATACATTATTCATACATCGCATCCATGTATTCACACAAGCATGTTATCAATCAATATAATCCAATTAATTAATCTGAAAATTAATGACCATCCAATGTTCAAACAACGATTTGATTTTGCGCGAGTCCAACTCGTTTTGCGAATAAGTACTCAAAGTATGAATTCTTGAATTATATCAAACTACAACATTAAATCCAATTTAATTTGTATTTAATACTAATTCTTTATTTAATTCCAAATTAAATATTACACTTTATTAATATGCCTTTACGACTTAGATTCCAAGGCCGAAACAAGAGAAAAAAAGAAAGAGATTAGGTTGTGTTGGCTTGGTTTGATTTTCAAAAAATCAATTTAAATCTAATACCAAAAGTTGATTTGGTAAAAGGTCACTCAAGCCATCAAAATTGGAGTGTGTTTCAAGTCTCTACCAAACCCCATCAAGTTAAAGCAACTTTAAAGTGACAAGTGATGTGACATGTGGGCCCCACTCGATTACAAATGCGAGTGGGCCCGCAAACACTCTCGGGCTCGGGTTCGCTAATTTTGAATTAATGAACTTCCGTTGCGACGTAATTAAATCAAATTCAATTAAATAATTGTGCCTAGCAAAATTACTATTCACGTCGCTAACGAATTAATTCTAAATTAACTCGTTCGCCTGAATTAAAATATAATTTTAATTCCGTGTCGAAATCCAATTTCGTAAATATATCGAATATATTATTTTATCGATTAATTCCAAATTAATCGTTCTCTCTCTTTAAATAATATTTTATCCCAGATAAAATATCTCCGTAATTAATCCCTGATTAATTTTCTCTCTCTTATAATTAATCCCAGATTAATAAAGTGCGAGTCATACGTCATCGATGAATCTTCGGGAAGCGACCCATGAGATCCCCGGATATGTTGGTAGTAAATCTGGTCGTCGGACTATCCGAACACGTACGTACCTAGTACTACATTTTTACCGATTTACAAGACATGGTTGTCTTCTGGCAAAGCACCGTGCCTACCCAATTCTCCTGAAATATCCTTATAGGAATAAATGATCTATATCAAGCGTAGTATACGTAGTATTGCGTATTACGATCCAGTATCAGATGTCACGTGCAAGGCCTGGGGCTGGAATTGTGTCTGCCCCGTACGAATCACATATCAAATCTCTGGTAGCTAGTCTCTATAATCGGATAAACATGACCTAGTCATAATATCCCGATAGCTGCAGCATAAAAGAGCACCAGTTCCGTATCCTACGTGATCATCATCTCCACTATGACTGGAGTGATACTTCTATCTTGACATCACACCCAATACACTATGATTCTCAATATACCCAGAAGAGGCTTACACAGAACCTGTTAAAGCCTTGGACGACCAAAACCAAAGTATATTGATTGTCGCAAGTATTAGCGGTGCAAGTCTCAAGTTAAGACCAAATACACCTACCCTGATTCGGACTTCTATAGACACATAGTCATACTACGAATGGAATTCTGATGGGTCTATCCAGAGCGAAGCTGTTTCCGTACCATCGGTAAATACAACCTCCTATTACACTTGCATGAGTATCCAATACCCAAATATATGAGAACTATGCCGTTATGCTCCCACAAAGTGCACAAGTGTAATACTAGTCTTTTACGCATTATCGATGTCCAATCTCGATAATTCTCTGACTAGAGATATTTAATGATTAAACCTTTGTGGATTGATACTGTCTCATATCATCTCAATCTGGAACTATCATAAGGACCTTTTATCATTTATACATCTTGGTAATCTAATTACAAATGATAAAAAAAACAATTTCCTTTGTCACATAGTTAATTTGTACAACAACACCATGATCTGTACAAATAGTGATGCTATGGGTCATAATTGTCCAACAGTTTCGACACGAAGTAGAAAAAATAGACCGTCAAAAGTATTAAAACATTACGGCCGGACCGTGGGGGAGAATATTTGAGCAATGAGTTTCTCGATTATTGAAAGAATACATTATTATTTCACAATGGACTCCTCCCGGAACACCTCAATTAAACGGTGTGTCCGAACGGAGAAACCGAACTTTGTTAGACATGGTAAGGTCTATGATGAGTCACACTGAGCTACCAATTTCCTTATAGGGATATGCATTGAATAGTGCAATACTTATTTTGAATAAGGTTCCATCAAGTCTGTTGAACAGACTCCATATGAAATATGGGCAGGAAAGAAACCGGGTTTCACATTCCTGAAGATTTGGGGATGATGGGCATACGTTAAACGTTTGGATGATACCAAACTAGAACCTAAATCAGATAAGTGCCTACTTGTAGGTTATCCTAGGGAAACCAAAGGATATTACTTCTACCACACCCAAGAGAATAAGGTATTTGTTGCTCTACTTGTGGTTTTCCTTGAAACTGAATTCCTTAATACAGTAGTAAGTGGGAGGAAAATATAACTCGATGAAAATCAGAGTGATACTATTCCTGGCACCGACTCCCTTATGGAACACGAATAGTTCATCAGGGATGAGACTGTTCCATAATCTTATAATACATAAGAACCATGTAGGTCGAAGAGAGTCAGAAAATAACCTTAGAGGTATCGGTTTTATGATCTCACCTCATAAAGATATTAATCTTATTGAATACAAACCGACTACGTATGAGGAAGTGATACAAGGTATTGACTGTGCTTTATGGCAAGAGGCTATGAAGTCCGAAATGGATTCCATGTATACAACCAAGTTTGGACACTAGTTTATGTACCATAAGGCATTGTGCCTATTGGTAGCAAATGATTCTTCATGGTGAAGACAAACATGGATGGCAACATACAAACGTACAAAGCTAGGCTTGTAGCGAAATGGTATCGTCATCAACATGGTGTCAATTACGACAAAACCTTTTAACCCGTTGCCATGATTAAATCCATTCAGATAATGCTTGCTAATACTTCATATTTCGATTATGAAATATGGCAGATGGACGTCAAAACCGATTTCCTTACCGGAAACCTTTTGGAGGACGTTTATATACAACAGCCTGACGGTTTTGTCGTGCCAAAACATGCAAACAAGGTTTGCAAGTTAAATCGATCCATTTATGGATTGAAGCAAGCATTGCGTTCTTGGAACCAACGTTTTGATGAGATCATAATGGTATATATGTTTTTCATTCAAAATGATGATGATTCTTGTGTATATAAGAAGGTTAGTGGGAGCACACTGACATTGATTGTCCTATATGTTGATGATTATTTCTTCTTAACAATGATATTCCTATACTAAAATCGGTGAAAGCTTGGCTTTCATTAAAATTCTCCATGAAATTCTTGGGAGATGCAACCTTTATTCTAGGAATAAGGATCTACTGGGATAGATCTAAAATTTTTTGCACTCTCCGAGAACTCGTACATTGACAATGTTGAAGAGATCAACATGGATCATTCCTAGAAGGGGCTGCTTCCGGGTGTACAATGGCGTCTCTCTATCTAAGGACATGTATCCTAAAACTCAAGATGAGAGATTCAATGATGATCCCGTTCGCTTAGCAGTCAGATTGATCATGTATGCCATAACATTTACGAGACCTGGTGTCTCATACGCTTTGAGCATATGTAGTCACAATTAGGCCGATCCAGGTGATGGTAACTGGATTGCTGTTAAAAACATCCTTAGTATCTTAGACGAACTAAGGATGCTTTCTTAGTATATGGAGATGGAGAACTGAGGTGACTGGGTTCACCGATGTAAGTTTCCAACCCCATAAAGATGACTGTCATTGCAATAAGGGTACATATTTTATTTGAACAACGGAACAGTGAGCTGGAAATCTTCCACAAGATATTGTTGCCGATTCATAAACAAAATCAGAATACATTCCATTGGCATAAGCCTTTCTGAATCAGTATGTCACCGATTTGGAGATCGACTTGTCGCTTCGCTACTTAGAGAATACCAAACAGAAGCCGGAGGAGAGCTTCAAGGATTATGTGGATCGCTGTGAAGCCAGCTTCTGAAAATGCAGACTCGGCCCTTGGATAAGGACCATATCAAAATTTTCATCAAGGGCACCAAGCCCTATTTATGGCAATTTGGGAGGATGACCTCTATGATTACTGATTTTTGATAGTTGAATGAGACTGTCATTGATATTGAGGAAGAAGAAGCGGAGAATAGAAAGTTTTAATGGCCTGAACATGAGGACTGTTGGAGGACCATCAGGTGCCAAGCACATTTCTGCTGAGGTAGCCGCCGTCAGAAGCCGGCGCTTTTCCAACCTAGGTAGGCCTTTGTCTAAGGTGCTTGAGAAGTTGACGAGACAAGGACTCATAAAACCCTTAAAATCAAAACCACTTCCACACACTCCACCACAACACTTTAACCTGAACCTTTACTACTGTCACAACCACCAGCAGAAAGGCCATGACAACCGACAGTTGTGCCTGCCTCATACATGAAATCCAGGACCTCATAGACTCCCACAAAATACCTGACCCCGAAAAAGAGCCGCCCAATACACACAGAAACCCCATACCTAACTATCATTATATTCCCACCACCTAACTATATGATTAGCTCCGGCCTACATCAAAACCTCGTCCTATAGAGGGCGAGCCGTAGCAGAGTTCCTAGCATTACAACCTATAGTGGGAGATCAATACAAGTTTGAATTCCCAAACGAGGAGATCCAGGCAATAACGATCCAAGGATGGAAGATGTATTTCGACAGAGCGGTGAACTGCAAAGCAGCCGGAATATGGATTATGATAGTAACCCCAGAAGGAGAAACCCTGCTTATGGCCAAGAGGTTGACGTTCGGAGTAACCAATAACATGGATGAGTATGAAACATGCGCCTTTGGACTAACTGCATTGATAACCTTGAAGGCTAAGAATGTCGAAGTTTACGGAGACTCGATGTTGGTAGTCCGACAGATGCAAGGAGAATGGGAATTGAAGGAAGAACGATTAAAACCCTACTTATTCCACCTCAGGAGTCTGACACATGCCCTCTCTGATTGCAAGTTCCAGCACTTGCCGCGAGAAGAGAACCAAATGGCCGATGCGTTAGCTACACTAGCCGCGACTTGGGAAAATCCGGAGAAGTTGGTGATGAGACCTCTAGTGTTGACAACAGTAGGCAGACCCATCTACGAGATAGAAAGGATATTAGAAGTAGAGGTCGACGATGGGAAACCTTAGTATTACGATATTCAGAGATATCTAGAACGGGGGGAATTCCCAGAAGATGCAATTAGGAAAGAGAGGATAGCCATTCAGAAGTTAACTTCTCAGTATGTGACTTTGAAAAGAGAACTATACAAGAGACAAGCAAATGGCATCCAACTGAAGTGTCTGAGGAAGGAAGAAGTACATGCTGGAGTATGTGGACCGCACATGAACGGATTGAACTTGTCCCGCAAGATAGTGAGACAAGGTTTCTACTAGTCGACCATGGAAGCTGACTGTGTGAAGCTGGTAAAACATTGTCGTGATTGTCAAGCTCACGGTAATTTGAACCATTTGCCGCACACGGAGTTGCATGGGCTGTCAGAGCCATGGCCTTTCTCAGCATGAGGAATTGACATGACCGGACAGATCCGACCGCATGCATCGAATGGACATCGCTTAATAGTAGTGGCAATAGACTACTTTTCAAAATTGGTAGAAGCCGAGTCATTTCGCAACGTCACAACAAAGCAGATGTCGAAGTTTATAGCCCGAAACCTCATATGTCTATATGGGATGCCGCATCACGTAGTAACAGACAACGGAGTCCAGTTTCAAGAGGAACAAAGGAAATGCTACAGAGGTATGTGATAGGACATCACAAGTCGTCACCTTACCGACCACAAGCGAATGGGGCAGTCAAGGCCGCCAATAAGACGATAAAGAAGATATTGGCCAAAATGACGGAGAACTATAAAGATTGGGCTGACAAGCTACCATACGCCCTGTGGGGGTACAGAACTTCTGTGAGAAGAGCAACGGGAGCCACACCTTACTCTTTGGTCTACGGGATGGAAGCAGTACTGCCAGTGGAAGTTGAGATATAGTCTATGCGGGTATTAACAGAAGAAGAGTTACCGGAGCAAGAATGGGCCTCGTAGAGATTTGACCAGTTAGCATTACTGGATGAGAAGAGGATGAAGTCTTTACATCATATGCAGTTATACCAGAAGTGGCTGGCTTGAGCATTCAACAAGAAGGTGCGTCCTACTAAGATTAGAAAGGGTGATCTGGTACTCAAGCAGTCAAAGCCATCGACGACAGACCTGAGAGGAAAGTTCAGACCCAACTAGAAAGGACCCTACGTAGTCCAGAAAGTCATGGGAAATAGGGTAGTGAGACTGTCAGATTTGGAAGGGAACGAGTTCACCGAGCCGATCAACGTGGATGGATCGAAACAATATTTTACCTGAGGAAGAGAAGACCGAGCGCTCACCGGGAGAACTGGCGAAAGACCTAACCCAACGTAATAGGAAATTCATTCATGCATGCATACACGTAACATTTTTGCATTCTTTTTTATTTGTTATGTTTTGTATTTACAGGTTTCAAAAAGAAGGAGAAAGCGGCAAATGTAAGCCAACCAGAATCAGCAACGTAGCATTAATATCAGTTTCGGGAATGAATCCCAGGGTTGAGGCCCACATAAGTATCAGTTTTGGGAATGAATCCCAGAGGGCGAAGCCGATACTAGTAGCAGTTGAAAGGAAGAATTCCAGTGGAGTGAAAAAAAGAGAGAAAAGTCCTTGATGGTTAGGCATATGTCCGGTGATGAAATTGTTTTTGCTATAGGGTGAAACCTTAGAAACGATAAGTGCGAGATGTGCTCTCATCCGGTATTCTGAGTGGTTGATCTAGGCTAGACTCACGAGCACTTGATTACGAGATCTTAGCAGTAGGAGCCTGAGTAGTCGGTGGAGATGAATAGTTGAAGAGATGGCGGGTCGGTGAATGACCGTTTGCTTAGATGTCCATCCTGGTTTACACGGTTACGATATGTGATATGGTTGGAAATGAAGAAAAAGTCTCTGAAGAGAAAAGAATTGAACCACCTATAACCGATAAGCGTGAAGCTACACATGGGCGGGTATTAGGATCACCATGAGGAGAAATGCTACCTTAAAGGATATGTGTGTTGAAAAAAAAAAGAACGAAAGAAAAAAGAAAAAGAAAAGAAAAGAAAAAAAGAGTTCAAAATGAAAAGAAAAAAAGAGACGAAAGAGAAAGAAAAACCATATCATATTGAGTACGAGGAAGTAATCGCAGAGCATGGTCAAGACATATCGTTTGGTTAGACACACTGATCCAATTCTCCGAGATAAAATCATCGAGTTGGCTTACTTAAGGATTAAGCTGCGAAAGAACCTTGGCACACACAAACTTGGAGTCTAGTTCAGATCATTTATTCAAACGGTCGGATTTGAGTTGTATCAGGTACTTTGAAGGTTCTCTGGTTTCGAAACTAGGCATCATTTGAGGACGAAAATAAGTTTAGCTATCAAGATTATCTCGTGAGAGGTAGTATAGTATGTTGGTACGTAACATCACATCAGGAGATCTACTTTGACCTAATGACAGTAGAAAAGAACAAAAAAAATGAACCGAGACTAGGGGCGACCAGTCTACCATTTCTCATACAGCATGGTTCGGGAATGAACCATCACATCAGCAATGCCACAGGGGATGAGGTTCAGTATTCCGGGAATGGCACTACGGGAATGGAGCATGGGTCGAGGCCCACATCAGTATCAGTTTGGGATGAGTCCCAAGGTCGAGGCCCACATCAGTATCAGTTTGGGGATGAATCCCAGGGTCGAGGCCCATACATCATCAGCAGTTTGGGATGCGTCCCAGGGTCGAGGCCCACAAATCATCAGCAGTTTGGGATGTGTCCAAGGGTCGAAGGGTCGGGGCCCATAACTTATCAGGACAGTTCAGGAACAAAGCCCACACTCGGTGGTTTGGGAACAAAGCCCAAGGGTCGAAGCATCTCGCCACCATATCAGTTTAGTTCGGTAGTGATTCCTAGAGATCCCAGCATCTTGCAGGGATGAACCTTAGGGGTCGCAACACCTCACCACCAGATCAACTCAGTTCGAAGCAACAGGCAAGTCAAGCGGCAGCTGGCGAGCCAGGTAAGTGAAAATGCATTGCATAACTTTGATAGGATTGTCACTGTTACACACTGTACAAGTCCCATCAAAGTGGGGGCGACTGTAGGCACTGCATTTTTGCATATAAGTCCCGGTGATGAGCCTCGTTCGGAGGCACTACCCTTTAAGTTACGGAAGTCGCGGGAAACGGACGTCGGAAGGGAAAATTCATAAATTGATACCTTGTTGGACTTAATTCGTTTGCTTAGCTTCGGGTTCGCTTATTGGACCTCTGTTTTAAAATTTATCCTCACCCCAAAACCCACCAAGCTACACACCAAGCCCACCAAAAAGAACAAACCACACGCCCAATTCCTCCAATCACACGCCCAAGCCCATCAAACCCATCCAAAATAATAAATTAACACATTAAACACATGTCGAAATCTAAACAAAACACCTTCCCGAACTAAATAAAATCAAATAAAATCCCATAAATCACCTTCCTAATTAAATTAAATCTCATGCCTAAACTAAATAAAATCAAATCAAATCCCACAAATTACCTTACTAAAGTGAATAGATTTTTCCTTATGACACACTAATTAGAGATACCCTCCATAATAGCATGATACTTTCCCTACCCATACAAGGACAACCTCAACACTCTCCTATAAAAAGACACACAAACCAAGCTCTTAGACCCCTAGATTCACGCCTAAGGAGAACTCCCTGCACTACCATTGAAACTCATCCCCCACTAACCCTGAATTGCCCTGAACAACTGCCCCCATACAGCCTTCCCATTACCGTGAACAACAACCACCGAAACTGCCCAGAAACAGTAGCCTAAACCACCACCGAAACTGCCTAGAAACAGCCTCATTTCACCACAAACTGCACCTAAAAAATAGCCTCATTTCACCGTAAACTACATCTGAAAAATAGCCCCCCATTTTCACCACCGAAACTGCACTCCAAACTGCACCTTATATCACCGACACTGCACCCCAGAAAACTGCACATTCAAACCGAAAATTGCATCCTAGAAAACTGCCTCATACCACTGAAAATACTGCCTAGAAAACAGTCAATTACCACTGCAGAAACCGCACTGAAACATGATGAACCAAGAGCAAACTCTTGGAGAGTTATTGACGATGCTGAAAGAAGCAGAGCCAGAGCTTCTGATGGGCAAGAAGTGTGAGGCGTACCTTACTTCGACATCCCATATGGCCAAGGCTTGGGCGAAGGCTTCTGGGGGTGTGAAGAAAATGAAGAAAAAAGGCAAGGCTAAATCATCACAGTCTTCTAGGAAGACGTCTGCCTACATTATGGCAAACGGGGTCACTGGAAGCGTGGCTGCAGTGAGTACACGATGAAGTTGAAGGAAGTGAAGACGGGCAAGGCTCCAGCTTTAGGTATGTTTGTTATAAACATGTCTACTACTGGTTTTAAAAATTGGATTTTTGATTCTGAATGTGGTACTCACATATGTACTGGTGTGCAAGATCTACTGATTAGCAGGATACTAGCTTCAGATGAGATCGACCTACGGGTCGGAAACATGATGAGAGTCGCTGTTTTGGCCGTTGGGACCTATGTTTTGTATCTGCCTTTGGGGTATGTAATTATATTAGGTGACTGTTATTTTGTACCTAGTTTGACTAGGAACATCATCTCTGTATTTTGTTTAACCCATTGCGGGTATACCTTTGCATTCTGGAACACTAGGTGTTTTGTATATAAAGATAACATTTTGATATGTACAGAAGATGCTAATAATGGTCTTTATATTTTGAATATAAATGAATCTCAAACATATAACATGACAAATAAAAGCTCAAACTGAGTAAATCAGATGAGACTTATTTGTGGCATTGTCGTCTGGGACACATTAACAAGACTTGTATATCCACACTTTCGAAGAGTGGATACGTGGACAGATTTGATCCTAATTCATATGATGTCTGCGAAACCTATTTATTAGGCAAAGTGCCTAAAACGCCTTTTAGCGGTAAGGGTGTATGTGCCACCGATCTGTTAGCCCTCGATCATAGTGACGTATACGGGCCCATGTCTAGCTAGGCTAGAGGTGGTTATGAATAATTCCTAACCTTTACGGATGTTGCATCGCGTTATGGTTATGTGTGTCTTATGAGACACAAGTCGGAACTTTTGAGAAATTCAAAGAGTTTCGACACGAAGTAGAAAAAACAGACCGGCAATGGACCGTGGTGGAGAATATTCGAGCAATAAGTTTCTCGATTACTTGAAATAATACGGTATTCTTTCACAATGGACTCCTCCCAGAACACCTCAATTAAACGGTGTGTCCGAACGGAGAAATCGAACTTTGTTAGACATGGCAAGGTCTATGATGAGTCGCACTGAGCTACCAATTTCCTTATGGGGATATGCATTGAACAATGCAATACTTATTTTGAATAAGGTTCCGTCAAAGTCTGTTGAACAGAATCCATATGAAATATGGACAGGAAAGAAACCGGGTTTCACATTCCTGAAGATTTGGGGATACTGGGCATACGTTAAACGTTTGGATGGTACCAAACTAGAACCCAATTAGATAAGTGCCTACTTGAAGGTTATCCTATGGAAACCAAAGGATATTACTTCTACCACCCACAATAGAACAAGGTATTTGTTGCTCTACATGTGGTTTTCCTTGAAAATGAATTCCTAAATGTAGTGCTAAGTGGGAGGAAAGTAGAACTCGATGAAAATCAGAGTGATATTGTTCCTGGCACCGACTCCCTTACGGAACACGAACAGTTCATCAGGGATGAGACTGTTCCACAATCTTCTAATACACAAGAACCACGTAGGTCGAAGAGAGTCTGAAAATAACCTTAGAGGTATGGGTTTTATGATCTCACCTCATAAAGATATTAATCTTATTGAATACAACACCGGCTACGTATGAGGAAGTGAAACAAGGTATTGACTCTGCTTTATGGCAAGAGGCCATGAAGTCCGAAATGGATTCCATATGTACAACCAAGTTTAGACACTGGTTGATGTACAAGAAGGCATTGTGCCTATTGGTAGCAAATGAGTCTTCATGGTGAAGACAGACATGGATGGCAACATACAAACATACAAAGCTAGGCTTGTAGCAAAAGGGTATCGTCATCAACATGGTGACGATTACGACAAAACCTTTTACCCGTTGCCATGATTAAATCCATTCGGATAATACTTGTTAATGCTTAATATTTCGATTATGAAATATGGCAGATGGACGTCAAAACCGTTTTCCTTAATGGAAACCTTTTGGAGGACGTTTATATACAACAGCCTGACGGTTTTATCGTGCCAAAACATGCAAACAAGGTTTGCAAGTTAAATCGATCCATTTATGGATTGAAGCAAGCATTGCGTTCTTGGAACCAACGTTTTGATGAGATCATAATGGTATATGGTTTCATTCAAAACGATGATGATTCTTGTGTATATAAGAAGGTTAGTGGGAGCACACTGACATTGATTGTCCTATATGTTGATGATGTATTTCTTCTTAACAATGACATTCCCATACTAAAATCGGTGAAAGCTTGGCTTTCATTAAAATTCTCCATGAAATTCTTGGGAGATGCAACCTTTATTCTAGGAATAAGGATCTACTGGGATAGATCTAAAAGTTGTTGGCACTCTCCGAGAACTCGTACATTGACAATGTTGAAGAGATTCAACATGGATCATTCCTAGAAGGGGCTGCTTCCGGTGTTACATGACGTCTCTCTATCTAAGGACATGTGTCCTAAAACTCAAGATGAGAGAGATTCAATGAATCGGATCCCGTTCGCTTAAGAAGTCAGATCGATCATGTATGCCATAACATGTACGCGACCTGGTGTCTCATACGCTTTGAGCATATGTAGTCACAATTAGGCCGATCCAGGTGATGGTCACTGGATTGCTATTAAGAACATTATTAAGTATCTTAGACGAACTAAGGATGCTTTCTTAGTATATGGAGATGGAGAACTTGAGGTGACTGGGTTCACCGATGTAAGTTTCCAAACCGATAAAGACGACTGTCAGTTGCAATAAGGGTACATATTTTATTTGAACAACGGAACAATGAGCTGGAAATCTTCCAAGCAAGATACTGTTGCCGATTCATAAACAAAAGCAGAATACATTTATGCGGCTGACGAAGCAAAAGAAGCATTTTGGATCTATAAAATTCCTAATTAGATTAGGAGTAGTTCTGTTAGCAGCTGAGCTGGGCTACATCGCAGGCTAATGAATTATTGTCTCATCAATGATCCAAGTATGTACATCGATAGTTTCATCTGATTCGTGAGATCGTACCTTGTGGTGATATAAAGATCGAAAAGATCATTTCAGATGATAACTTTGTATATCCACTGACGAAAGCGATATCTCAGCATACGCATGAGTGACCCGTATACAGTTCAGGTGTTGGACACTTGAGTGATTGGCTTGTTGAGTTTCAATCAAGTCCCAAGATCATAAATCATGCATAAAAACGAGTAGAATACAACCAAATGAGGTGCGGAAAAACTCACATGGATCGGTAGAGAGATGCATCAAAGATGGACCAAATTCGCACTTCATGTTTCTGCCTCCATCAAGCTCGGTTTTGGGCCTTCTTGAACTGCAGTGGACTGCACGGTGGGGGCTGTTTTGATGCTCCAAAAATCGGCCATGAAACACTCCATTGAAGCCCCAAGCTTCAAGCTTTCCAAGCTCACAAATTCGTTTCCCTATCACCATAATATAACCCATGTGTGTGCTAGCACTACTCTTCTTCATTTGCTTCTCAAAATTTCGGTCAAACCAGAAATTTTTGGAGAAGAAATCGGCTCCAAGCCGAAAGTGGAAGAAGGAGAGAAAAGAGAGGGAGAGGAAGAGATGCGTAAAAGGTGAGAGAGAAAAGTAAAAAGAAAATAAAATGTAATAGGTTTTTATATTTTTCAAAATAAAACCATTTACCATATATTTTTCTTTTCTTTAATGCTAAAGTCAAAAAGCAAAAAGCAAAAGTTGCTTTTTCAACTTCTACATCAATCACTCAAATCAAGTGACAACATGTCATATCACTCAAAGTAACATTTGATTCGACGCTTGATGTGACTAGCGATTTGACGCACGATTTGACTTACGTCCCGCACTCGAATTCGAAATGCGAATGCGCTCGCAAATAATCCCGGGCTCGGGTTCGCTAATTCCAAATTAACGAATTTTCCGTTGCGTTATAATTAAATGATTACGCCTAGCGATATCACTATTTACGTCGCTAACGAATTAATTCTAAATTAATTCGTTCGCCCGAATTAAAATCTAATTTTAATTCCGCGTCGAAATCCAATTTCTTATAATATATCGAATATATTATTTTATCGATTAATTCCAAATTAATCGTTCTCTCTCTTTAATGATATTTTATCCGAGATAAAATATCTCCGCAATTAATCCCAGATTAATTTTCTCTCTCTTCTAATTAATCCCAGATTAATTAAAGTGCGAGTCATACGTCATCGGTGAATCTTCAGGAAGCGACCCATGAGATCTCCGGATATGTTGGCAGTAAATACGGTCGTCGGACTATCCGAACACGTAAGTACCTCGTACTACGTTTGTACCGATTTACAAGACAAGGTTGGCTTCTAGCAAAGCGCCATGCCTACCCAATTCTCCAGAAATATTCTTACAGGATTATATAGATCTGTATCAATCGTAGTATACCGTAGTATTGTGTATATCGGCCCAGTATCGGATAGTCACGTGCTAGGCCTGGGGCTGGATTTGTGTCTGCCCCGTACGAAGCACATGTCGGATGTCTGGTAACTAGTCTCTATAATCGGATATACATGACCTTGTCATAATATCCCGATGGCCGCGCAGCACTTAAGAGCACTAATACCGTATCCTGCGTGACATCATCTCCAATATGACTGAAGTGATACTTCCGTCTTGACATCACACCCAATACACTACGACTCTCTGATAAACCCAGAAGTGGTGTACGCAGAACCGGTTAAAGCCCTGTACCACCAAGACCAAAGTCTATCGATTATCGTAAGTATTAGCGATGTAAGTCTCAGGTTAAGACCATACACACCTACCCTGATTTCGGTCTCCCATAGACACATAGTCATAATACCAATGGGATTCCGAGGGGTCTATCCAGAGCGAAGCTGTTTCCCGTACCATCGGTGAAACACAACCTCCTATCGCACTTGCATAAGTATCCAATACTTATATATATGAGAACTATGCCGTTGTGCCCTCACAACGCACACAAGTGCAATACTAGCCTATTCTGCATTATCGATGTCCAGTCTCGATAATACTCCGACTAGGGATATTTAATGATTAATCCTTCGGGGACTGATACTGTCTCATATCATTCTCAGTCCAGGAACTAATCATAGGGACCTCTCTTCATTTATATATCTATGGTGATCTAATCACAAATGACGAGAGTGCAATTTCCTTGTCACATAGTTAATTTGTACAACAACACCGTGATCTGTACAAATAGTGACGCTATGGGTCATATTATCCAACATGGCTATAGGCCAAGTGGGAGATTGTTGGACAATTATGATCCATAGCATCACTATTTGTAAAAGACATGTGTATTTGTATAAATTAACTGTGTGACAAAGAAAATTGCTCTTTTATCCTTTTGTAATTTAATTACTTAGATATATGAATGATAAAAGTCCATATGATTAGTACCAGATTAATAAGATATGAGACAATATTAATCCACAAAAGGTTTAATCATTAAATATCCCTAGTCGTAGTATTACCAAGACTGGACATCGATAATGCAGAATAGGCTAGTATTACACTTGTGCACGTTATGGAAGCTTAACGACATAGTTCTCATATATTTAATTATTGGATACTTATGCAAGTGTGATAGGAGGTTCTGTTAGCCGTTGGACTAGGAACAGCTTCGCTCTGGATAGACCCCTCGGAATCCCATTGGTAGTCTGACTATGTGTCTATGGGAATCTGCATCAGGGTAGGTGTATGTGGTCCTAACCTGAGACTTGCATCGCTAATACTTACGAAAATCAATACACTTTGGTTTTGATCGTTCGGGGCTTTAACAGGTTATGTGTACGCCTATTCTGGGTTTACTGAGAATCGTAGTGTGTTGGGTGTGATGTCAAGATGGAAGTATCACTTCAGTCATATGGAGAAGATGATCTCGCAGGGATAAAGAACTAGTACACTCATATGCTGCAGCTATCGGGATAGTATAACTAGATCATGATTATCCAATTAAAGAGACTAGTTTCTAGTGATCCGATATATGCTTCGTACGGGGCAGACACAATTCCAGCCCCAGGCCTAGCATGTGACATCTGATACTGGATCATAATATGCAATATATATTATACTATGCCTGATATAGATTACATATTCTTCGTTGAATATTTCTGGAGAATTGGGTAGGCATGGTGCTTTGCTAGAAGCCAACCATGTCTTGTAAATCGGTGAGAACGTGGTACGTGGTACGTACGTGTCGGATAGTCCGACAACCAGATTTACTACCAACATATCCAGGGATCTCTTGGGTCGCTTCCCAAAGATACACCGATGACATTTGACTCAAACAGAATTAATCTGGGATTAATTATGAGAGAGAGAAAATTAATCTAGGATTAATTGCGGCAAGAATTTATCTAGGATAAAATTCTAATATAAGAGAGAGCGCGATTAATTTGGAATTAATTGATTAAATAATATATTAGATATATTAATTGAAATCAGATTTCATTGCAAAATTAAAATTGGATTTTAATTCGGGCGAACGAATTAATTTGGAATTAATTCGCAACCGACTTTCGTAATAATTTTTCTAGGTATTATTATTTAATTAAATTGGATTTAATTACGTTATGACGGAAAATTCGTTTAGTTCGGAATTAAGCGAACCCGGGCCCGAGCGAAGTTGCGTATTGAGTTAGCCGACTTAAATTTGGAATTTAAAAGTGGTGGGACCTACTTCACTTACATCAACATGTTAGACATTTGATGGAAGTTGTTGTTGGCTTGAGTAAGGCTTGGATTGCCTATGAAACACTTAAACCAAAACCAACAATCAACCTTTGTATAAATTAATTAAGTCAACTTTGGAAGTAAGACAAGTTACTATTCACATCAAACTCTTTCTTCTTCCTCATCAATTGCCGTGAGCCTCTCCCTTTGCAAAAGACATTTTGTTGCAAAATTTTCTTGAGCTAGCACTTAAAGAAGTCTTGTGAGGTGATAGGGAAACTCACCCTTGGGTTGGAAAGATTCAACATAGCTTGGGGCTTCATCAACATACAAAGAATTTTTGAAATCCATCATTCAATCAATGTAAGTTTTTTCCGCTACTTTCACTTGATGTATTCACACTAGAATCATGTTTAGAATAATTGGGATGTGTTAGACACACTAACACCCACCGTGGGGCCCCGACGATTCATAGTAAGTAAAGATCTCAGTATACATCCCCCCAACACACATGGCTTTAGGCAATGAAAACATAACATACCTAGTGACTAGACAGTTAGCCGCCCTCCAAGAACGGTTGTGGGCGCTGAAAGAGGAGAACCTCGCGATGAGGAGCACCAACACCAGCCTCCAAAAATCAACTAGAGCATTTGGTCTTGACCTCTCAGCAACAAGGAACTCGGAACCACTCTAGAGGCTCCTTCATTCAGATTAACCTCTTAGAGGCATTCGACGATGTAGCCGTTGAAGATCCTGTTGGGGTTTTGGCGCGGGCGCAGCGGAAGCTCGCGGTTCGGGTGAAATCGTAAATTTAAAACTTCTTAAATTACTGAATAAATTATTCAATATCAAATATGAATAATTTATTCATATTTCACATAAACATATTTATTCGATATCAAATAACGACATAAAAAGCTAAGGAACATCGCGAAACTTTTACGAAAATGTTTTTCCGCAAAATGGCATAAAACATATTTTTGTTTGAACCGACCAACCAACACACATAGAGGCTGCCCAGGTCAGCTCCAATGGTGCTTGGACAGTTCATGGGCTGTCCAAACAGTGGCCAATTCACTATTTGGACACAAGACACCCGGCAAGCCCGAAACTCACCCGGTAACGCTATTTTTCACCGTTTTCGTATATTTCAACTCTGAAACAATTTTTGACAATTGTTCCCATGGCCAAAACACATACAATACATTTATACAAAATAATTTTCATCACCAAAAACACAGAATTTCCAGATCTGAGTTTTGTAACAAAAATATCATTTTTCATGCTTTAAATCTAATTTTCTCAACGTTAATCATATCAACATTAACACCAACCAAAGCCACCACCTATGAAGAACTCAAGAACAATTCTAGGAGTTAAAATAGTTTTTATAACACTCTAGAATGACAACAAGTCATCAAATGATAAAATGGAATCAATATTACACTAATATCATCCAATCCAACTTCACACATGCATCTAGCCTCCAAATCTATCCTCCAAATCAAAAAGGCCCATAATATAATAAAGGAAGAAACCCTAGAAATATTCTAGATATTCAAGAACAAGAAACAAGCTTTCTAAGTTTAAGATTATTGAAGATTACCTCCAAATCTTGTAATTTCCTTAAACTTTTTATTGAATTTCTTCACTTTCTTCCCTTGTTTATTCAAGAAAATTTTGAGAGCTTTTTATGGAGATGGTTCGACCATGGAGTCTTAAATATGAAGAAAACAAAATTTTTAAACTTTAAATACAAGGGTAAACCGACTTAGGGAAGTAAAGAAGGGCAATTTGGTCATTGGATCATTTTTTAATCTAATTAAATAATAATAACCTTTAAGTTAACAAATCCAATTTTTATACTTTAAGCTTAATAAAAACATGCCACATGTAACCAATAATAATCAAACATATTGCATAATAATTTTGTAATATTGAAATAATTTAATTATTTAGATATTTAACATTTAAACAACTAAATAATTAATTAATGCGATCATTATTATATATGTATTTTTATTTACATTAAATAACAAATACATATATTAATGGAATGTATCAAAATCTCATTTGACAAAAAATTAATATTTATCAAATCAAATTTTGTATCAAATACAAATACACATTAATTATCAATTGACCGAAATGCCCTTAATGCATGTATTTTCGTTTAACCATTTAAATGACTCGAATTAACTCATTTAATCCGGTGAAGTATTACGAATAATCTATATTATTCATAACGCATTGCCCAAGTGATCAACGAGTACACTTCATATTATGAGACTCTCTAAGTTTAGGTTTATCCATCACGAAATCCAATTTCGTATCCATAATTCACCCACTCGTAAATTATGACGACCACGGATAATCTCGCTAAACTATGCAAGTCAAGGTCATTGCATATGTATAATACCTCTGTCACAGGCTATCCATATTATACCTGGGATATAGATAAGAATGTCAAATCCTTATGGTATAATATAGTCGACTTTAAAATTTATGATCTCTAAATAACACTCGGAACTCGCTTTCGAAGTTATACCACGGCCATGGATTTGCTAGATCGGAAACACGTGTGCGATACCTATGCCTTGTACATAGGACTGACTGATTCTATCTTGATACAAATTGTATATCATGAGCATCAGTCAACACCCAACGAACATGCGGAGGTCTGATCTAAATAGATCGGTGACGTGACTATCATCAAAGTGTGGATGATAACTCATATATCCACTGTGGTATCTCAAGTCGAAGGACCACTATGCTCGCTCAACTCGATAAGATTCCTATTGATGTTGGTGTACCATATATTAGGAAATCTTTAGTGAGTCATTCAGTGTTTATCAAATAAACACCTACATGTCTATACGAGGCTCCCGAGACTCATGGTTCATTGGGATAAACCATCGGACCAAGTCACGATATACGACTTATACTGGTCTCAGCAGATTTTACTAACAGACCCGTGTTATTAAATCTTGACCAGGAACTTTATTTAAGGATATACAACTTATAGTGACGCTTCCTAATGTCAATTACAAACTACGTTGTAACTGCGCACTACATTGTTAATCCTAAGGTCTTTGTCTAATATACACATATCACTAAATCAGATTTAGTTTTAATCTAATCATAATTAGATATCTAATTGTAATTAGATCGAATATGTATATAAAAGACAAGAGGTGCTACCATTAAATAAGTAATATTATGGAAAAAAAATTGTTCATATTCATTAATCGGACATAAATACGATCCGGATTGGCACTCCGAGCACCAACCCTAACAATTTCTCCGGTGTGCTATAGTGCTAATCCACGGTATCATATACACATCTAAATGTGTATCACATACTCATGATCCTTAAGAGCTCACCTAGCACTCAAAAGGTAGGCAACAACAAGTAAGCCCGCAATAACACCTATGAAGTTTGTCCAACAGACCCAATCATTTCCCTTAACCATCATCATTCATATTTTGTAGAACCCAAGTTCTACATCAATACGACTCAGATGCAATATCAATATTGTGCTATAGCTATAAAGTTGTCTATGTATTTAGAGATCAAATAAAAAAACTATGTAGACAACCTCAATCACAACACTAATATCAAAACTTCTAATTGTATGAGCGAATAAGGGTTTACCACTATGCCTATGAAGTTTGGCGACCACGACACTGTTGGGCTCGCAACTCGTAGAGAGTACGGATTAGCCCACGGGGGACTAAATCGGAGAATGAATGAGTCGCCACCCAACGTGAACTGGGAAAGATTTAAAGCCGCGCTCACCCCTCACAAGGGAAGACCTCAAACCGTTGGGTTCGGAATGGTCCCTTACTTATGCCAGTATAATGCACGGGTTCACACAATGGTATAGTCAAGTCTTAATACAATTCATGCATAAAAGCGAATAAAAATGTAATAACATACCCAACCAAAATAATAATCACAATAACGTAGTTTCAAAAGTACATTAAACTAAGCAATACGAGGTGCGATAACAAAAATTATAATAAACAATTCAAAAGCAAATGATTCATTAAGATAAATGGCAAACAAAAAGGGGGTCAATCACGCATATATGAGTATTTCCCGAGTGGCACGTGGTGTTGTATCCCAAGTACAAACCGCACTACCGTCCATTCGGATTCGGCTACGGAATTTACGTTTCCATTCGATATACCGCAAGGGATAATAACACACATAATCATCAATGCAATGTAAACGGACATAAAAAATATAACCATGCATATACGGATAATCATCAACATGAACAAACATAAACAAAATAAAGGCGAAATAATAAAATAACAATAAAAGTGAATAAATAGATAAAAATAAACAACGAAATGCCAAAGAAGAAATGTAGCCAGAGATTTGGCTATTTTTTGATGTGTGGCTTCGCATACCCGGCTGGACATGTTTCACGCTCCGCCAGGCATGCAGCGCCCAAAACTTATAAAAATAAATATGGTAAGGGTGCCATCAGGTCTTACCTTTTGAGTTACTTTCTCAGAAGCGTGTTAGGCCATCGTCGGAAGGATCGAAGCTTGGTTTCAAGTTTTGGTTGCTGATTCGTTGTTTCTGGTTGCTGGTTCGCTATTTTTGGTTGATGGTTCGTTGTTTTCGCTCACGCTGGTTGTTGTTTCTGGCTGCTGGTTCGCTGTTTCTGCTCACGCTGGTTGCTGTTTCTGCCTGCTGATTCATGACTTTCTGCTTGCTGGTTTCACGTCTGTTTCTGGTTTGCTGATTCATGTTATTTCTAGTCTCTACTTCATGCTGTTTCCGTTCTCCACTTCACATTATTTTTAGTCTCTGCTTCTAGTTCACGGTTTTTGCTTCTGGTTTATGGTTTTTGCTTCTGGTTTTCCATTCTTTTTTCCATTGTTTTCCCTTCCTTGTTTTCTCAATGTTTTTTCGGTGATCCCCTAGGGTTTTTTTTCTCAAGTTGTCACCCAAATAAGAAGAAGAGAGCCCCCCTTTTCGGTGATGACTTGGTCCTTTTTATAATGATTTGAAGGGATCTCCAAATAGGGAAACAAATCATGTTTATTGTGAAATATTATTTAGGGAATAAAATCTTATAATTTGGTGATGAGGAGATCTCAAATCTTGTTAAATTGGTAAGGATGAGATCCCAAAATCTCATTAAATTGGGAAGTGTTGATACTCTCATAACTAAGGAGATTTTATTATATTTGGGAAGATTATGAATGGGCCGCATGGTCAGAGGGTGGATGGGCCGATTGCATGGGGTTTTGGGCTTGTCAGAGGCTAAGGCTGAGGATAATGGACTGACGCGGCATGGGTTTGAAGTAGAAGCTTACTGAGTGAATCTGAGGCTGGCTAGTGAGTCTGGATCCAATATCTATAGTCACCCCTACTTTGATGGGGCTTGTGCAGTGTGTGACAGTGACAACCTATCAAAATCATGCATGTATTTTTACTTACCTGATCCGTCCTCATTCTCGAGGCTCTTTGCTCATTCTCATTCCCGAAGTTGTTCTCCATTCCTGGAGTTCTTCATCCTCATTCCCGAGGTTGCTATATTCCTCTCCATTCTTGGAGTTTGTCTCCATTCTTGGAGTTGCTCATCCTCATTCCCGAGGTTCCTTTTTATTCTTTGAGTTGCTCGTCCTCATTCCCGAGGTTCCTCTCCATTCCCGGAGTTGCTCGTCCTCATTCTCGAGGTTGTTCCTTTATATTCTTGGAGTTGCTCATCCTCATTCCCGAGGTTCCTCTCCATTTTTGGCGTTGCTCGTCCTCATTTCGAGGTTCCTCTCCATTCTTGGAGTTGCTTGTCCTCATTCCCGAGGTTGCTATATTCCTCTCCATTCTTGGAGTTGTTTGTCCTCATTCCTGAGGCTGTTCCTCTTCATTCTTGGCATTGCTTGTCCTCAATCCGAGGTTCCTCTCCATTCCCGGAGTTATTCGTCCTCATTCCTGAGATTGTTCTCCATTCTTGGAGTTGCTTGTCCTCGTTCCCGAGGTTCCTCTATTCCTCTCCATTCTCGGAGTTTGTCTCCATTCTTGGAGTTGCTTGTCCTCATTCCCGAGGTTCCTCTATTCCTCTCTATTCTCGGAGTTCGTCTCCATTTTTGGAGTTCTTCGTCCTCATTCTCGAGGTTCCTCTCCATTCTTGGAGTTGCTCGTCCTCGCCACTTTTTCTTTTTCTTCAAAGCCTGTAAATACAAAATGAAAATTATATGTATGCGACGTGTATGCATGTATGCATGGATGCATGGATGCATGGATGCATTCCCTATTCCGATGGGGTTTCTTTGTCCTATTGGCTTGATGTCATCGTGTTGGACAAAATGACCATAGCGTCACTATTTGCACAGATCATTGTGTTGTTGTAGCAAATTAACTATTTGACAAGGAAATTGCACTCTCATCATTTGTGATTAGATCATCTTAGATATATAAATGAAGAGAGGTCCCTATGATTAGTTCCTGGACTGAGAATGATATGAGACAGTATCAGTCCCCGATGGATTAATCATTAAATATCCCTAGCCGGAGTATTATCGAGACTGGACATCGATAATGCGGAATAGGCTAGTATTGCACTTGTGTGCGTTGTGAGGGCACAACGGCATAGTTCTCATATAGATAAGTATTGGATGCTTATGCAAGTGCGATAGGAGGTCGTGTTTCACCGATGGTACGGGAAACAGCTTCGCTCTGGAAAGACCCCTCGGAATCCCATTGGTATTATGAATATGTGTCTATGGGAGGCCGAAATCAAGGTAGGTGTGTATAGTCTTAACCTGAGACTTACATCGCTAATGCTTACGACAATCGATATACTTTAGTTGAGGTCGTCTAGGACTCTAACCGGTTCTGTGTACGCCAATGCCGGATATATTGAGAATCGTAGTGTATTGGATGTGATGTCAAGACGGAAGTATCACTCCAGTCATAGTGGAGATGATGTCACGCAGGATACGGTATTAGTGCTCTTAAGAGATGCGCATCCAATCGTGATATTATGACCAGGTCATGAATATCCGATAATAGAGACTAGTTACCAGACATCCGATATGTGTTTCGGACGGGGCAGACACTTATCCAGCCCCAGCCCTAGCACGTGACTATCCGATACTGGGCCGATATGCACAATACATTAGTATACTACGCTTGATATAGATCTTAAATATTCTTAAAAGGATATGTCCGGAGAATTGGGATGACTTGGTGCTTTGCTAGGAGTTGACCTTGTCTCGTAAATCGGTAGAACGTAGTACTTGGTACGTACGTGATTCGGATACTCCGACGACCGTATTTACTGCCAACTTATCCGGAGATCTCATGGGTCGCTTCCCGATAATCCACCGATGATGCACAACTTGCACTCTTGAATAATCTGGGATTATATAGATGAGAGAGAAAATTAATCTAGGATTAATTACGGAGATATTTTATCTAGGATAAAATATCGTCTAGAGAGAGATAACGATTAATTTGGAATTAATCGGTAAATTAATATATTCGATATATTAATCGGAATTAGATTTCGACGCGGAATTAAAATTAGATTTTAATTCGGGCAAACGAGTTAATTTAGAATTAATTCGTTAGCGACGTAAATGATAATTTCGCTAGGCGCAATTATTTATTTAAATTCGATTTAATTAACGTCGCGACGTAAGTTCGGTATTTCGGAAATATCGAACCCGAACGCGTGAGTGCACGTGGGCCCACTTTCATTTGGAATCGTGTGGGGCCTACATGACACATGTCATATTATGCATTATTTAATTGTAATGCATTGCATGGAGATAGTGTACAATGCACTCAATGGTTTTGCATGGAAATTGAGTGTTTGACACTCTAAGCCATTGCATGATTTGTGTCATAAGTTTATTATTAATTTAATAAATATTATGGCATAAATATAAATTGATTTTTTGTAACAAAAATTAATCAATCTCTCTCATTTCTTTCTCTTCTCTCACGCCCAAAAACTGAAAACATGTTACTGGTTTGGAACCAATTTTGGCGTGGACTTTAGGGAAGCAAAGAGTGGATTTTCATGGTGGAAAATTCAAGTGCTAGCACACTTACAAGTCTTGCGAAGGTGGTAGGGAGGTTCGACCATGAGCCGGGATCCTCCAACGAAGCTAGGAGCTGCGTTTCTCATCTCAAAATTCTGTTTTTGGAGGCAGTGGACTGCATGCAGTAAGCTTACATGGCAGTGCGTTTTTTGGGTTCATTTGTCTTCAAATCGACTCTACCAACCAATGTAAGTATTCCGCTATCTTCGTTGGTGTATTCACGCATTATTTCATGTCTTGTTTGATCATGGGACCTTAGAAAAATTCAACAATGGCATCAAGAGCTAATGTTGCAAGCATGAAAAATGTAGGGCTTAAAATTTGGGTAAATGTTTGAATAAATTGATTGTTTAAGTATGCTTATAACATGTTTAATTTCATTTTGGTTGGACTAATTTGATGAAAAATGATTTGGAATTATTTTCCCCAAAATTAATGCCATGGCCGAATGTCAATTGAATTTTGGGATCTTGGATTTTTTGATTTTTAATTCATTTGATGAGTTAGAATCGATTAGGTTGATGTTAATTGGATCGAATTGGATTGGATTTCGAATTGGACAAAAATCCCCAAAATCTTACCTTGGCCGAATTGGTGTATATGCCCTAATGTCTTGGTAAATTTTGATTTTGATAATTGGATGTATTGGAAATCATTCGGGATATGTATTTAATGTCGATTGCGGATTAATTGGATTGAAACCGAATTAGACATGAAATCACTCCCTTGGCCGAGACCTTTAAAGCATGTAAATGGGTTTGATTTTTCATTATGTGTGTTTGACATGTAATAATGAATTAAGTATGATTAATTGGGCTAATTTAGTGTTTTGAAATGTTGATTTAGTTGATTAATCATATAATGCACTTTTGGTAATTAAATTGTGAAAATTGGATTTTTGGATTTAATTAATTGGGCCTAATTCTGGAAATTAGAATTTAAAGTTGTATTGGGCCTATTGGGCTTGATTATCAAGTTTGGTTTAGGCCAAATGGATTGGATCCAATTGGGCCCAAAACCTTAACGATAAAGCCCAAATGTGACTAATGAACCTTTAATGTTCAATTGGGCCTAATGGGCCAAGATTGATTTATGGGCTTATGGGGTAAATCCCGGATTGGACTTTGGTTATCGGTTTGACCCGAGTTGACCAAAGTCCACGCCTTAAGAAATCAATCAAAAGCCCATTGGACTTTAATTGAATTGACGTTGGACGTTAATCGGTATTTGAGACGCGTTACGATTAGATTTGGAATTTAAATCGTAAAAGGTTTATTAAATAAAGTGTAATATTTAATTTGGAATTGAATAGTGAATTAGTATTAAATACATGTTAAATTAGATTTAATGATGTAGTTTAATTTAATTCATGAATTCGTACTTTAAGTACTTATTCGCAAAAACGAGTTTGACTCAAACAAAATCAAATCGTTGTTTGAACATTGGATGATCACTTAATTATCAGATTAATTATTTGATTAGATTGATTGATAGCATGCTTATGTGTGTGAATACATGGTTGTGTTGAATGAATAATGTATATCGGATGGATATTAGTTGGTGGGGCAATTTTAGAAATTGTTGTAATAATTCGATTTATTAAATTGGACCTGCGTGTCCAGCCTTATCACCTTCTTCTCTTTGTATTCTCTTCTCTTCTCACCTATTCCCCTCTATGTATATGAGGTTTCTTTAGAAGTGTAGTGTAACGGGTAGAGTTAGTACAAGTGCTAGCTTGAGTGAGAAAAGGAGAGATTTGATCTAGGATCAATGTGTAAGTATCCATCCGCATATCATTATTATTTTTTTCATACTCGCTTTTATTTTTTTAGAATGCATGTTTAAGGGTGTATGATGATGAGACCTTAACAAAGATAATTAAATTGGTAGCCAATTTGCACGCGAAAAACCCTCGTTAAATATCAAGCGTTTATTTTCCTTCCATTGAGTGATTCTTACTCAGATCCGAGATTGGCAGGGGTTGTTGGCCAAAGTCAAGCCCTTGTCCGTCAAAGATGTGTTTAATCACGAGCTTTGTTCCATATCGGTGTCGTGTCCAAGTTGTGGTTTGTTGGCCAAAGTCAAGACCACTTCTTGTCCATTGACATTGATTACGAAGCTTCCATGTCAATGGGTCCGCGCTTGACTGGGATCACTAGTTTGTTGTGCCAAAGCCAAGGCCTAGTTGATTCAGAGGAAAATGGTTAGGCTATATATTCGATATATAGGCATATATATATAATATGTTGGGGACTTGGATGTCCACCTACTGGATCTAGGAGTTGGATGGGATCCAATTGATCTTCGAGATCTACCTAGTTAACTCATACAATTTGTTGGCCAAAGTCATGATTGTGTGATACTTTAACGGGATCCTAGCCCACTAGGAAACACGGTTTCCCGAGTACTCGACAGAGGGTTAGAGGCTCGACGAAAAATAGTGGGAGGCAAGTATTGAATTTGCAACATTCGTTCGAATACTCGCTAAACGCGCTCATCTATATTTACTCGTCATATTAATCAAAAGTATTAGTTGGACTAATATTTTATGTTGTTTTAAATATATATATAGTTGGACTATATACAAACTCATTCAATATATAGTTGATTTTATAATTGGATTATAGTAATCAATATAATTGAATTAAAATGATAGTTGATTTTATAATTAGATTATAGTATCAATATTAAAATTATAGTTGATTAATAATTGGATTATTGTAATCATTATAATAAATAGTACCTTATTAAATTGATTAAATAGTTGGACTATTGAAATCAAGAAAGAATTGAAAAGTTGAATATTTAAAATATAATCATGGATTAAATGCTTTAAATGATTTAATTTTCAATTGGGAATTAATAATAGGTTAATTTATTTGATAAAATAACTTATTATGACTAAGCCCATTATTAAGCAAATAGTAGAGCATAAAGTCTTTGGAAGATTTATGTGAATGACTTTAGTGCTTAATTAATATACTTATAATAAATCTATCTTAGATTTAAAAGTATTAAAGTTGCAATTAATTGACTATTCTAGTGGAGAAAAGTCAAAGTTTGCAATTGGGCATGTAGCACAAGGTGCATATCATTTCGATTTTAAAACCCAAGCTTGGCCAAAGGTTTGTGAAATATTGAAAAGATAATTGACATATCCCAAAGTGACTAACATTTGGATATGGAAGACACGAAGGAATTAAAGATAGGAGGGCGAGGCTCTAACTTAAAAATATTGTCAAAGTTATGTTTACTACTAGTATTGAAATTGGATTTTAAATACTTAGTGTGGTACATAATATATATATGTATTGACGTTCAGAATTCGCTGTGAGCTGGATACTGGCTTCAAGCCGAGATTTCTCTGTGCGAATTGGAAACGGGACGAAAGTCGCTGTTTCGACCGTGATACCTAAGTTTAGGAACTACCCTTTGGGTATGTACTTAAATTAGGAAATGTTATAATGTAACTAGTTTGACTAGAGACATTATCTCTATATCAGTGTTTAATCCGATGCGGATAAAACCTTTATATTCTAGAACACTAAAGTGTTTCATTATATAAAGATGATACTGAGATAAATACATTGGATGTAAATAACATAATTTATATTTTGATATAATAAAATCTCAAACATATAAAATGACAAATAAATAGCTTAAATTGATTTGATCAATGGAGACTTATTTGTGGCATTGTTGTCTAGGACACAATTAAACAGATTCGTATATCCACACACTTTTAAGAGTGGGTACTAGGACTGATTTGACTATTCAAATAAGGTCTACGAATCTAGTTTATAAGGTTAATACCTAAAATACTATTTACTTGGTAATAGTAAAAGGGCCACCGATCTGTTAGCCCTATTCATGGTGAATTAAGTGGGCCCATATCTAGCTAGGCTAGACGTGAACATGAATATTTCGTGACCTTAACGGATGTAGCATCACGTTGTGGTTATGTTTTTTTTTTGAACACAGATCGGAAACTTTTGAAGTTTCGACACGAAGAAAACAAACAGATCAGCTATAGTGTTATTCCGCCACGGTAAGACCGAAATGGAAAATACTTAAGCAGTAAGTTTCATATATAAATGAAAAAGTACGGTGTTCTTTCATGTGAGGACTCCTCCCGAGACACGTCAGTTAGACGGTGTGTCTGAACTAAAACCAAATTTTGTTGGACATGATAAGGTTTATCACGAGTCGCTCTGAGCTACTATTTCATTCAATAGGATATGTATTAACAGTGCAAAACTTATTTAGAATAAGGTTCCATATAAATCTGTTTGACAGATGTCATATAGGATATGAACAGGGAAGAAACGAGGTTTCTCATTCCTGATAATTTGGGTATGCCAAGCATAACGTTTTGGATGATACCAAAAAGACCCAAATTGGATAAGTGCCAATATAGGTTATCCTAAGGGAAACCTTAAGTATAGTACTTATAAATCCCACATGAAACAATGTGATTGTTGCTCACCATGCGTTTTTTCCTGAGAGGAATACCGATATGCAGTGGTCAGTGGGAGGATAGTGATACTCGATGAAAATCGGAGTAATACTGTTCAAGGCACGAAGTCCTTAATGGAACACAAATAGTTCATCTAGGATGAATCTAAACCATTAATCTTCAAATACACAAAAACTAGTAGATCGGATAGAGTCAGAAAACAACCTAGGGTATGGGTTTCTGATCTAACCTCATAAAGATGTCAATCTTATGAAGGTATATCCACCGACTACGTTTTGAGGAAGTGATACGAGGTATCGACTTCCTATTATGGCAAAGTGCCATGAATCCGAATTGGATTCCATGTATAACAACTATTTTGGATACTAGTTGTTGTACCACA
>SKCR01001362.1:0-65947 GCA_019454045.1 Zanthoxylum bungeanum | reverse complement strand
TACGAATAATAGGAGTATCTCACAAGTCTCTTGGTTTTATATCTTATATAAAACTTTATATCAAATATAACAGAGACTACTCCCACTGCTTTCACGGAGTAAAGAAGACTTAGGTAAATCTTTTACCTAATAAACATCTCATTATTACTATAATAATGACAATGTCGTTAAGATATACAACACTAGAAAGTAATTTATACGCTCCCACTAACCCTTCTAATCACATATGTATTCTATATACTTTGACAAGATCAGACAATCTGACGATATCAAAAATAGAGAACACATATTTCTGGAAGACTTATCCGAGTCTACAATAGGCTCTGTAAGCTAGCACACTAAACTGCGATCTCAGCAGAACACAAACTCTAGGGCCATTTCAGAATGAACTCTTCAAATAAGGAAATCACAACTGATCTCTTATCTGAATAAGTCATCCAAAAACGCCACTTTGCATTCTTTAGCTAAAATATACAGTTTATTATCAACATTAACCAATATATCTTTAATTGTTCATTTAGTGTGACTAGAGATAAGTTTTCTCAGAATCTACAATAGATTGCTGAGTATAACTTTTCTCACTGTCATACTGTAAAGGTCAACCTTTAATAAGCTCACAATGCTTTCGCTGCGCAAACAATTAGCACATATCATGAACTAATTCATAATGAAAGCGTAATCAAGTTCAAAACTTGATCGTAGTAAGCTATGAACAATCTTAGATCTATGGTTCAATGGTGAACTTCCAGAATCGATATCAAATATCGCTTCCATTACAAGTTATATGATAATTTTTCTTCAATAAGAAAACAACGGAACCATTAAGTATCAAATACTCGTGAATGATTCTGTTATCCTATTGGACTTGCACGGAAGATGTATAAGGGTTGTTTCATCTTATTAATTACATAGTTCCATTTATAATTTATCATTCTCACATTAATACGTATATAAGAACAAGAGGTGCAACCATAAATAAGTAATATTATGGAATAAGGGGATGTTCGTATTCATGAATCAGACATAAATACGGCCCGGATTGGCGCTCTGAGCACCAACCCCAACATACATATCATGACATACATGATCGATCCGACTGCAGAAGCGAACGAGATCCGACTCATTTTGTCTCTCTCATCTTGAGTTTTAGGACACATGTCCTTAGATAGAGTGACACTGGCAATAGTCCCCTCTTAGACTGATCCATGTTGAATCTCTTCAACACTTTATCAATGTACGTGCTCTGGGAGAGACCAAGCAGCTTTCTAGATCTATCCCGATAGATCTTTATTCCCAGAATAAATGCTGCTTCTCCTAGATCTTTCATGGAGAATTTTAATGAATGCCAAGCTTTCACCGATTGTAGCATGGGAATGTCATTGCCAATAAGCAATACATCATCAACGTAAAGGACAATGAATGTCAGTGCGCTCCCACTAACCTTCTTATATACACAAGGATCATCCTCGTTTTGAACGAAATCATATTCTTTTATGATCTCATCAAAACGTTGGTTCCAAGAATGCGATGCTTGCTTCAATCCATAAATGGATCGATTTAACTTGCAAACCTTGTCTGCATGTTTTGGTATGACAAAACCGTCAGGCTGTTGCATATAAACATCCTCCAAAAGGTTTCCGTTAAGGAAAGTGGTTTTGACGTCCATCTGTCATATCTCGTAATCGAAATATACAGCAATAGAAAGCATTATCCGAATGGATTTAATCATGGCAACAGGTATAAAAGTTTCATCGTAATCGACACCATGTCGTTGACGATACCCTTTCTCTACAAGCCTAGCTTTGTACGTTTGTATGTTGCCATCCATGTCGTTCTTCTTCTTGAAAACCCATTTACACCTTCTGGTGCATCAACCAATGTCCAAAATTGGTTGGTGTACATGGAATCCATTTCGGATTTCATGGCATCTTGCCATAAACCGGAGTCGATACCTTGTATCGCTTCCTCATACGTAGCCGGTTCGTCTTCCTCAATAAGATTAATATCCACATGAGGTAAGATCAGAAACCCATACCTATCAGGTTATTTTCTGACTCTCTCTGATCTACGCGGTTCTTGTGTATTCGAAGATTGTGGTACAGTCTCATCCCTGATGAACTGTTCATGTTCCTTTAAGGATTCTGTGCCAGGAACAGTATTACTCCGATTTTCATCGAGTTATATTTTCCTCCCACTAACCACTGCATTTAGGAATTCCCTTTCGAGGAAAACCGCATGTAGAGCAACAAATACTTTGTTCTCTTGTGGGTTGTAGAAGTAATATCCTTTGGTTTCCCTAGGATAACCTACAAATAGACACTTATCCGATTTGGGTTCTAGTTTGGTACCATCCAAATGTTTAACGTATGCCCACCAACCCCAAATCTTCAGGAATAAGAAACATGGTTTCTTTCCTATCCATATTTCATTCGGAGTCTGTTGAACAGACTTTGACGGAACCATATTCAAAATAAGTATTGCATTGTTCAATGCATATTCACAGAAGGAAATAGGTAGCTCAGTGCGACTCATCATCGACCTTACCATGTCCAACAAAGTTCGGTTTCTCCGTTCGGACACACCGTTCAATTGAGGTGTTCCGGGAGGAGTCAATTGTGAAAGAATACCACACTCTTTCAAGTAATTGAGAAACTCATTGCTCAAGTATTCTCCACCACGGTCCGACCGTAATGTTTTAATACTTTTGCCGGTCTGTTTTTCTACTTCGTGTCGAAACTCTTTGAATTTCTCAAAGGTTTCCGACTTGTGTCTCATAAGATACACATAACCATAACGCGATGCATCATCCGTAAAGGTTACGAAGTATTCATAAACACCTCTAGCCTGGCTAGACATGGGCCTACATACGTCACTATGAACGAAGGCTAACAGTTCGGTGGCACGTGCACCTTTACCGCTAAAAGGTGTTTTAGGCATTTTGCCTAATAAACAAGATTCGCAGACGTCATATGAATTTGGATCAAATCCGTCCAAGTACCCACTCTTCGAAAGTGTGGATATGCGAATATTGTTAATGTGTCCCAGACGACAATGCCACATATAAGTTTCATCTTTGTTACTTAATTTAAGCTTTTTGTTTGTTACATTATATGTTTGAGATTGATTTATATTCAAAATATAAAGACCATTATTCACATCAGCACTGCATATCTCCAAATCATTTTTATACATAAAACACCCAGTGTTTCTAAATACAAAAGTATACCCACATTGGGCTAATAAAGATACAGATATAATATTCCTAGTCAAACTAGGTACATAATAACAGTCTGATAAGTTTAGTACATGCCCCGAGGGTAGTTCCAAAATATAAGTCCATACAACCAAAACAGTGACTCTGGTCCCATTTCCAACTCGTAGATCAATCTCCCCTAAGGCCAGTCTCCTGCTAATCTGCAGATCCTGCACATCAGTACATATATAAGTACCACAACCAGAATCAAAAATCTAATTTTTAATACTAGAAGTAGACATGTTTATTTCTATAACAAACAAACCTGAATCCGGTGCCTTGCCCACTTTGATTTCCTTCATGTGCGCCTTGTACTCACGACAGTCACGCTTCCAGTGACCCCATTTTCCACACTGCAGGCATACATCTTGGGATTTGTCATATGCCTTCCCAGAAGACTTTAAAGATTTGTCCTTGCTCTTCTTCTTCTTCTTCTTTACACCTCCAGTAGCCTTCGGCCAAGCCTTGGGAGACTGAGATGTTAAAGCGAAGTGCGCCTCGCGCTTTTTGCCATTTAAAAGCTTTTTTTCTGCTTCACGCAGCATTGCCATCAGATCTCCAAGAGTATGGTCTTGGTTCATCATATTGTAGTTCATGATGAACCCGCTTCAGCTGTCAGGAAGAGACTGCAAAATCAAATCTATAGAAGTCTCAGCCTCAAAGGTTATGCCTAGCTGACCCAGCTGTTCGAAGTCAGCAATCATCTACGACACATGGTTCTCGACAGATGTACCCTCTGACATTCGAGAGTGGAAGAGCTTCTTCTGCAATTCATACATTTTCGATCTAAGGTTAGATCGATGAAAGTCCTTCAATTTTTCCATCATAGTATAGGGATCTAATCCCTTTTTTTGGAGAAGAAATTGAGGGGTCATTGCAGCGAGCATGACAGATTGAGCAGTTGAGTTGTCATCGCTATGAGTCTTCCAAAGCTCAAGCTCAAGCGGCTGCTTATTTCCGGGCTTTGGCCCGAGAGGTCTCTCTATCGTATAGAGCATTCTCTCAGCCCCCAGGACAATCCTGAGGTTCATATCCCAGTCAGGAAAGTTTACACCATTAAAGACATATTTTCCAATGATAATGTCTCTAACCCCGATCTTTCCAGTCATCTTAATTGCAATAGTCTAACTATTAAATTAATGATTTTTGGGTACAGTCCAACTGTTACAAGAAAAATAATAAAATATTAGTCCAACTAATAAATACATAAAATGACGAAATAATTTGAAAGCGCGTATTGGCAAGTATTTGAACGAAATTGCAAATTCAATACTGGCCTCCCACTATTTTTGGCTAGCCTCTAACCCTCTGTTGAGTACTCGGGAAACCTAATTTCCTAGTGGGCTATGATCCTGTTAAATAACACACAACCTTGACTTTGGCCAACAAGCTGTATGATATTTAACTAGGTAGATCTCTAAGATCAATTGGATCTCATCCAATTCTTAGATCCGGTAGGTGGACCTCCAAGTCCGAAACATATATACAATATATATGTCAATATATCCAATATACTTTCCTAACCTTTACCTCTGAATCAACTAAGCCTTGGCTTTGGCTCAACAAGCTTAATGATTCCATTTAAGCGGGACCCATTGACCTTGGAAAACTTCGTAATCCATGTCGATGAACAAGAAATGACCTTAACTTTGGCCAACGAATCACAACTTGCCGAAGACATGCGATATGGAACAAAACTTTCATGGTTCAAACACATCCGCTATGGAGATTGATCTTGAATTTGGCCAACAAACCAATGCCAATCTTGGATCTTTAGAAAGAACCATTCAATGGAAGGAAAACGCTTAACATTTGATTGAGGGTTTTTCGCGTAATTGGCAACCAATTAATTATCTTTGATTAGGTCTCATCATACACCCTTAAGCATACATTCTAAAAGCATAATAAGGCGCGATAAATAAAATAATAATGATATGCGGATGGATATCTCACAAATTGTTTCTAGAACTAATCACTCCATTTCCTCTCCCCTGTTAGCACTATTCTAACTTCTACCCAATTACATAATACAATAAAGAAACCTCATTACATTGAGGGGAATTGGTGAGAAGAGAATTACAAATAGTTGAGAGATAAAGGCTGGACACGCAGGTCCAATTTAATAAATTCTAAATTTATTACAACAATTTCCAAAATTGCCCTCACTCATCTAATATCCATCCGATATACATTATTCATACAATACATCCATGTATTCACACAAAACATGTTATTCAATCAATATAATCCAATTAATTAATCTTTGAATTAAGTGATCATCCAATGTTCAAACAACGATTTGATTTGCGCGAGTCCAACTCGTTTAAGAATAAGTACTCAAAGTGTATTCTTTAATTATATCGAACTACAATTTCAAATCCAATTTAATTTGTATTCAATACTAATTCTTATTTAATTCCAAATTAAATAATTACACTTTTAATATGCCTTTACGACTTAGATTATAAATCTAATCTTAATGGGTCTCAAAGCCCAATTAACATCCAATGTCAATTTAATTAAAGTCCAATGGGCATTTAATTAATTTCATAAGGCATGGGCTTTGGCCAATATGGGTCAAACCCAAATGCCAAGGCCCAAATAAGGAATCACCCTATTTTCCATAAAATTAATTTCGGCCCATTAGGCCCAATTAAAATTAAAAGGCTCATTTATTATATTTGGACTTAATGGAATGGTTTTAGGCCCAATTTGGATCCAATTCGATTGTCCTAAACCAACTTGGCCCAACCAAGCCCATAAGGCCCAAATATAACAATTTTAGCCCAATTCCAAATTAAGCCTAATTAATTAAATTCTAATATTCCAAATATCACAATTTATTTAATTAAAGTGTATAGCCATAATTAATTATTCAAATTAACATTTCCAAAATACCAAATTACATAATTAATCATGCTTTATCATTTTCAATACATGTCCAGCATTATTGAAACAAAATCAAGTCATTAACATGATCCTCAACTCACGGTTTTCATGCATAAAATTAACCAATTTTGATTTCAATCCAATTAAATCACAAATCAATATATCTCATGCTTTTTAAACACATCCAATGGTCTTAAAAAATCAAAATCACCATGAGCTTGGGGTTCATTACATTCGGCCATGGCAAGCAAAATTAGGGAAAATTAATCCAATTTATTTTCTCAAATTTTAAGATGCTTAAATCTAATCTAACATCATCCAAGCTTAACCAAACCATCAATTTGAAGATATCATGCTCAAATCACAAAATCCCCAAAATAAAGTATATAAACCCTAAGTTCATTTCATGCTTAAATAGGCTCTGATACCATTATTGGGTTCTCTAAGAACAAATCCAAGATCATTAAGCATAAAAGATGTGTGAATACTCAACGAAGTTTGCCGAATAACTTACATTGATCGGCTAGGTAGGATGTGTAGACAACAAAAATTTTCCTCATTTGAAGTTTCTCCAAGCTCTCATTTGATTGTATGTTGAGCTCCAAGCTTGATCTTTTGAATTCCAAACTCAAGGAATGTTTCCCTATCACCTTTGTATGATTCTTTAAGTGCTAGCTAAGGAAGAAAATTGCAACAAAATTCTTTCCTTTGTGTTCTTATTGTTCTCGGCAAATGCAAGAAAAATGAGAGAGAGAGAGTCACGCCCAAGTGAGAGAGAAGAGAGTGATGAAAAGTGTGAAGTGTAATTGATTTTCCAAAACATCAAAACCATATACCAAATCTCAAGTTGGTAAATGTCTCCCACATTTTCAAAATAAAATAAGGAAGTGTAAACAACAAGTCATCACCAACTACTAACTTCCATAAACATAAAGTTATGAGAATGACATGTGATGTGACTTGATGTGGGCCCCACTTTGATTCAAAATCTGAGTGGGCCCACAAACACATTCCGGGCTCGGGTTCGTTAATTCCGAATTACCGAATTTTCCGTTGCGACGTAATTAAATCAAATTTAATTAAATAATTATGCCTAACAAAATTACTATTAAAGTCGCTCACAAATTAATTCTAAATTAATTCGTTCGCCCGAATTAAAATCCAATTTTAATTCCGTTATGAAATCTAATTTCATTTAATATATCGAATATATTATTTTATTGATTAATTCTGAATTAATCGTTCTCTTTCTATTAATTGAATTTTATCCCAGATAAATTCCCCACGTAATTAATCATAGATTAATTTTCTCTCTCTAATAATTAATCCCAGATTAATTTTGTTCGAGTCATACGTCATCGGTGAATCTTCGGGAAGCGACCCATAAGATCCCTGGATATGTTGGCAGTAAATCCGGTCGTCGGACTATCCGAACACGTGCATACCCGGTACCACGTTCTTACCGATTTACAAGACATGGTTGGCTTCTAGCAAAGCGCCGTGCCTACCCAATTCTCCAGAAATATTCTTTAAGGAATATATATAATCTTTGTCAGGCGTATTATACGTAGTATTGCATATTGCGATCCAGTATCTGATGTCACATACAAGGCCTGTGGCTGGAATAGTGTCTGCCCCGTACGAAGCATATATCGGATCACAATCAACTAGTCTCTATAATCGAATAATCATGACCTTGTCATATTATCCCGATAGTTGCAACATAATAGAGAACCAGTTCTGTATCCCTGTGTGATCATCATCTCCATATGACTGAAGTGATACTTCCGTCTCGACATCACACCCAATACACTACGATTCTCAATAAACCCAGAAGAGGCGTACACAGAACATGTTAAAGTCTCGAACGACCAAAACCAAAACGTATTGATTGTCGCAAGTATTAGTGATGCAAGTCTCAGGTTCAGACCAAATACACCTACCCTGAATCGGATTCCCATAGACACATAGTCATACTACCAATGGGATTTTGAGGGGTCTATCCAGAACGAAGCTGTTCCCGTACCATCGGTTAACACAACCTTCTATCACACTTGCATAAGTATCCAATACTTAAATATATGATAACTATGCCGTTATGCTTCCATAACGCGCACACGTGAAATACTAGTCTATTCCGTATTATCGATGTCCAGTCTCGATAATACTACGACTAGGGATATTTAATGATTAAAACTTACTGGATTGATACTGTCTCATATCTTATTAATTCGGAACTAATCATAAGGACTTTTATCATTTATATGTTCAAGTAATCTAATTACAAAATGATAAAATAACAATTTTCTTTGTCACATAGTTAATTTGTACAAAAACCACAATGTCTTTTACAAATAGTGACTCTATGTGTCATAATTATCTAACAGAAGGAACCCCGGCCATACAGTAATTCGATCCCAGATCATCGCATATGCATCTTTACTTTTCGTTATATAATGACTCATTTTAAAACAAAAAATTGTTTTGCACAATTTCTCGTCTCTTGATAAGAATGAGCATGTCCAAGTTTTGAAAGAAGTTTCAACTTTGGAATTTCATAAATATTGTGCACTAAAGCCTGAACTTAGAATTGCAAAATACATTTAGAAAGAATTTATGCTGGCACAACTTGTAGAATGGTCGAAGTACTTGACATTCATTTGAGCTCTTTGACAAGGCTAAGAGTAAGGCGACATTAGGTTAAAGAGATGACACAAACAAACAAATAAAGAAAAAGAGAAAATAATAAGAAGAATAAGAAAAATGGAAAAAGAAAAAAAAGAGCCAAAAAATGAAATAAGAGGGAAAATGGTAAATCCTATAAAATCTACTCTGTTGTTTGAAATGTTTAGTAACCAAGGGTATCGTGAACCCCACAAATACTTTCACGTCAAACGAAAAATCAAATACTGAGTATGAAAGACAACTTAAGTTGGTGAAGTTATTGAGTACCCATGCGTCAAAATACAGTTTGACGACTTAAGGAAGCTAGGGATGAACCCTAAATAAGATAAACATTTGAAAAATCATGTTGATCATTCACTAGGTGTTAGATTACCTTGGCCAATGAGAAGATGAAAAATGAACTAAAGCACTAGTACTAGTCTACACTTAGCATCAGCATAAACTGATCTGAGTAGCTAGTTATGTTTGGTAAATGAAACACACACACTTGGAAAAGCAATCGAAATATGAAACCTTAGTTGAAATTAAATTTTTGGATTTGGACCATGCCTAAATTTTGAAAGAGATGAAGTTTTAGGAAAAGCATTTGAGAACATACGAAAAGCCATTACATGATAAAAGGAGTTGGAAAGGAAAGTTGATAATTAAAGAACCTCGAGGAGAAACCTGGATGAAAACAAGAGAAAACCTGATGAAATCTCCGCCGTAAAATCATAACAACTCATGCACCCTCTCATGCAAAAGAACGACATATAGTTAGAGATCATTTGCATTTGCATACAGGCATGCATATATACATACATGCATACATACAAATATTAATTCTTTTGCAGACAATTTGACCAAACGCCAGCCTCGAAGAAGTAGAGTAAGGCATAGAACGTTCAATGACAGTCAAAAGTCGAAGCCTTCAAGACAAAGAGCACCCGACAATTCAGAAGGAAGAGATACTAGAGGAGAGGCCCTCTTAATAAAAGAATACTATGGGTGAAGCCCGCATAAAAATACTGGGGGCAGAGACCTGTTGGGGTTTTGGGTGACAATTCGGGTAAATGCAGCGGAACACGGAAAATCAAAATTTTCCGATTTCAATAATTTTTCTTGGGTAATTAAAATAAACTAATTTATTTTAATTAATCAATACTGAAAAACTGAAATTTTTACCCAAAAATCAGATTTTTAAGTAATTGCCGTTTAACCCCAAAACTTTGTATTTTTATCATTTTAGTCCTAAATTGTCAAATACAATTCTAATTGATTCCAAATCAATCCCAAAATGATTTATACATGTCTAATACATGAAAATAAAATTTGCAACACAAAGAAACTGATTTTCCAGAAATTACCGAATGGTCCCCATATTTTCAAGAATTTACAATTTGGTCATTTTTTGTTCAAAACATGTCAAGATCAAATCCAAAAATTTCAAAATTTAATATAAATCTTATATACATCAAATTACATCACATATATGAAAAGTCCCAAAATTGGAGTGGGTTATGAACCCTAATTTTATAATTTCAACAAATAGATAAATTAATACCAAATTAATTAAATCCAACACTTTAATTCAATTCACTCAACACCAAACAAGTCTCACCATCATTAAGCAACTGAAGAACAATTCTAGGTCATTTATGAGTGGCTAAGTAACTCTAGAATGACAACTAACCATCAAATGGCAAAAGAATACAAATAAACTAGTTTACATGCATTCTTTAAACATATACATGCTTCCATCTTTATATCAAGCTCCCAATCATCAAAATACATCCACAAGAAAGTAGAGGAAAAACTAAGCTACACATATTGAAGCCTAGGATCTTAGAAACAATTTTCATAAAGAAGAAAGTAAGAAAAAATTTACCAAATTTCCAAAGAAATCCAAGCTTTTCTTCTTAATTTCTCTTTTTCCTCTGTTTCTCTCTTTGTATTTGATTTTTAGGGTTCTTAGATTATGAAACAAAAAAGAAAACTAGCCTTATATATTTTTCTTGAATGACCAAAAAAAGCAAAAAAAAATATCAAGTGTTTTATTTTTATTTCATTAATTAATTGGAAAATGATTTAATGGAAATTTATGGTAATAAATCATCGAATAATTTGATGTTTATCATAAATAATCCAATTAAATCATGCCATTTAAAACCAATCAAAATTGGCCAAAAAATCCAATCAAATTTAGCCATTTAGCTTACTTTATTAAAGTAAACTAGATATTAATTATTTAATTAATTTAATTATTCAACATTTGAATAATCAAATAATTAAATACAAATATCTCTAATATATGTATTACATTTACATTAAATAATCAAAATACATATATTAATAATAAATGTCAAATATCACAATTCGACATTTAATAAATGGCCGAAAGATCTCAAACACATGTATCTTCGTTTAATCGTTAAACGACTTATAAATAATCAATATTATTTATAAAAGTTGTCGTAGTGCCCTACGAGTATATCTCATTAGTGAGACTCTCTAGGTTCAGACATATCCGTCACGAAATCCAATTTCGTGTCCATAATCTACCCACCCGTAAATTATGACGAACACGGATAAAATCTCTGAACCATACAGGTCAAGGTCACTGCATATGTATAATCCTTTCGTCACAAGTATCCAGATTATCCCAGAGATATAGATATAAACGTCAAATCTCTTTAGGTATAATCATGTCGACGATTCTATTAGCAATCTCTTAAATAACACTTAGAACTGATTTCTACAGTGCACCACAGGCCCATGGATTTTAACAGATTGCTAATTCCATAATGGATACCTATGCTCTGTACACAAAACTGACAGATCCTATCTTTATACGCACAGGATATCCTAAGGATCAGTCCACACCCAACGAACAGGCGGAGGTCTGATATAAATAGATCGGTGACGTGACTGTCATCAAAGTGTGGAGGATACCTCATACATCCACAGCGGTATCTCAAGTTGAAGGATCACTATGCTCACTCAACCTGAGAAGATTCTTATTGACGTTGGTGTACCATCTATTAAAAATCTTCAGTGAGTCGTTCAATACTTATCGGATATAAACACCTACGTGTCTATATGAATCTCCCGGGACTCATGGTTCATTGAAAAACCATTAGAATCCAACATTCTAATATATGGCACGTACCGGTCTGAACATGTTTACTTACTGACCAAGTAATTGTAAACCTTGACCAGGAACAATTAAAGAATGATACTGTTATGATACTGTTGCGACGCTTTTGCAACTGTATCATAACCAATCATTCTATGGTCATTTACATCTTTACCATATAATAAAAGAATTTATATTATAGAAATTGTTTATTTTATTCATTAATAACATATATACAAGAGTATTTACAGGGAAATACATAAGAAATTGACGCTCAGAGCACCAACCCTAACAAAATCTCCCACTTGCTCTAGTGCCAATATCAATTGTATCTAATACCAATTGACTCCACATGCTTATCAAATAACTTAAGAGGTATGGCCTTCGTGAGCGGGTCTTCTATATTATCTTCACTAGGAACTTTACACACGACAATATCACCTAGTGACACAATCTCTCAAATAATGTGGTACTTTCGTTCCACATGCTTCGACTTTTGATGCGCCCTCGGTTCCTTTGCTTGCGCAATGGCACTAATATTATCAGAGTATAACGAAATTAGATTCTCGATACTCGGGACAACTTCCAGTTCTGTGATAAACTTCTTAAGCCAAACAACTTCTTTTGCAGCTTCAGAAGTAGCAATATATTCCGCCTATGTGGTGGAATCAGCTGTAGACCCATGTTTGGAACTTTTCTAACAAATTGCACCTCCGTTAAGGGTAAATATGATCCTGATGTAGACTTTCTATCATCGGGATCCGATTGGAAATCAGAATCCGTGTACCCATTAACCTGCAGTTCATTTCCTCCATAAATGATAAACTTATCCTTAGTACCTTTAAAATACTTCATGATATGTTTAACAGCCATCCAATGGTCATTTCCTGGATTGGATTGATATCTACTGGTTACACTAACCGCGTAGCTAATATCAAGTTTCGTACATAACATGACATACATAATGCTACCCAAACATGAAGCATAAGGCTGATTAGACATTCTAATCTTCTCATCTTTGTTTGTGGACACATCTTATTCGAAATATGAATGCCATGTCTGAACGGTATATTTACTGTCTTACAGTTAGCAAAATTATACCGTTCTAAGATCTTATCTATGTATGTTGATTGGGATAACCCAATAAGCTTTTTTTCTCTATCCCTATAGAGCTTTATACCAAAGATATAAAAAGCTTCACCCAGGCCTTTCATGGAGAAATTCTTACAGAGGTAAGCTTTGATGCCTTTCATCATACCTATATCATTCCCAATGATTAGGATGTCATCAAGATAGAGAACCAAAAATACTATCATACTCCCACAGGCTTTCAGGTACACACAAGATTCTTCCGTATTCTTGAGAAAACCAGACAATCTAATAATCTCATGGAATCGAAGATTCCAACTTCGCGAAGCTTGTTTAAGTCTATAAATGGACTTCTTAAGCTTACAAACCATGCATGAGGTCTCGCTGGATACAAAACCCTCCGGCTGTTCCATATAGATTTCTTCATCAAGAAACCCATTTAGAAAAGCCATTTTGACATCCATTTGCCAAATCTCATAATCATGGTAAGCAGCAATAGACAATAAAATCCTTATAGACTTTAGCATCGCAACTGGAGAAAAAGTTTCATCGTAGTCGACACCAGGTCGCTGCGTGTAACCTTAGCTACCAGTCTGGCCTTAAGGGTTTCAATCTTTCCGTCAGGCCCACGCTTCCTTTTGTAAACCCATTTACTATCGATATGAATAATTCCTTCAGGAAGCGGAACCAAGTCCCAAACTTGATTCTGATGCATAGAGTCTAACTCTGATTTCATGGCCTCTTGCCCTTCGCGGAGTCGATGTCCAACATCGCTTCTCTATAGGTATAAGGGTCAATCTCTTCAACTAAAAAAACATCTAGACTATCTTCTTGTATCAAATACAAGCGTTCAGGAGGTCTAGACACCCTTTGGGACCTACAGAGTGTATTTATTGAAGGCTCTTCATCTATTTGAAATTCAGGTTCCTCCAATGGTTCGTTGGTTCCAGGTTGTACTTCATCAAGTTCAACCTATCTATGATCACCTCCTTCAGAAAAAAATTCTATCTCTAGAAATTTTGCGAAGCGAGCTACGAACACATTTCGATGCTCGGTATCATAGAACAAATATCCTTTCGTATTTGAAAGACATCCAACAAACCTAAACTTTTGCCATCGAGGCAAAAAAATTATCTTGCTGAGCCATCCTGACATAGGCAGGACAACTGTGGGACACATAAACGGACGACACATGCTGTTCTAGGCTCGCGGCCTACTCGGGAGTACGGAGTAGCCACGGGGACTAAACTGGAGAATAATGGAGTCGCCACCCGGTGTGAACCGGGGGAAAATGAGATTTAAGGCCGCACTCACCCCTCGCAAGGGAAGACCTCAAACTGTTGGGTTCGAAATGGTCCCTTACTTATGTCACTTGTAATGAAAGGATTTATGTAATAATTTAATCAAGCTTAAGTAACACTTATTTCCAGGAGTATCATGCTTCTAAATTCACATATACAAAATAAAACTTACACCTAAATTTACATATATTTCACATCTAAGATTGCATGCTTGAAAGTACATCAAAGTAGCAACGAACATACAACTTCATTGGCATATTGTATTCACGAAAACACAAGCACACACATTAACCACACAAGCACACATGTGAGCACTTTTCCAAGTGATATGTGGAATTGTATCCCAAGTACAGACTGCACTACCGTCCATTCGGAATCGGCTACGGAATTTATGTCTGGGTTTCCATCCGATATACCACAAGAAATAATACTCAAATGCTATCATGACATGGATATATGAATTGTAATACGTTAAGCCAAGACTAAGGTAAATGATGCAACCAATGGAATAAACACGCTTTTCATTATGATGCGTACAAAGATAAAAATGACTATATGAAATTTAGTATGTCCGATTGAACATATCTTGCATTCAACCGAACACACATCAACCGTTGCGGCAAAGTATCGTGGTAAAGGATTTTAAGCCCTCCAAATAAGGGACCTTTCATCGCACTTACTAAGCCCATGCACTCGATTGCATCATGCATACAAGGAATTAAGAACAATAATATCAAACTTAGGATGTCCGATTGAACATATCTTGCATTCAACCGAACACACATCAACCGGCGCGGCAAAGCATCGTGGTAAAGGGTTTTAACCCCTCCAAATAGGGGACCTTTCATCGCACTTACTAAGTCATGCGCTCGATTGCATCATGCATACAAAGAATTAAAAACAATAATATCAAACTTAGTATGCCCGATTGAACATATCTTGCATTCAACCGAACACACATCAACCGGTGCGGCAAAGCATCGTGGTAAATGATTTTAACCCCTCTAAATAGGGGACCTTTCATCGCACTTACTAAGCCCATGCGCTCGATTGTATCATGCATAAACAAGTAACATGCATAATTCAAATGACGAAAAATAAATAAACCAAGCAACATAAAACAAAAGAGGGTGTCGTTTACTCAAGCGGTACGTGGAGTTGTATCCCGAGTACAGATCATACTACCGTCCATTCGGAATCGGCTATGAAATTTATGTCCGGGTTTCCATCCGATATACCGCGAGATTTGACACATCTTTCATTTTATTCCAAAGCCACAACATACAATATCTCATAATCCATGCATATTTATCTACTCAAGGGCCGCAACATGCATTTCAACATAACAATCATGCAAGCAATACTCAATAAATAATACAAATAAAACAGAAAAACGAATGTGGAAAATACCCTAAGGTCTAACCTTTTATGTCGACTTTCGAACTCGCGTTTCACGGCCGTCGGAAGGGCTATCACACCGCAACTTTTCTGGTTCACTGGTCTGCGTTTTACCTCATTGTTTCGCTGCTCAAACTACTGTTTTGACTCCATTTTGCCGTTGTTTCCTCGTGGTTTCACTGCCGTATTATTGGTCACTGTTTCAGGTGTATAGGGGACTGTTTTGGGTTATTTTCACGAGATATTCCAAGGATTGGTTCACTCTCGGTTTGCTCACTGTTTTGGGGTGATTTGTTCACTGGTTTTGTGTCGGTTTAAGGGCTAATTTTCCGGCTGTTTGTGGCGTTTAAGGGCTGTGTGGCATGGGCAGATTTGTGAAGCTTATGGAAGTGTAGGCCTGATCGGTTTGTGAAGGTGAGTGTAGCTTTGGTTTTTGAAGGGCGTGAAAACTGATCAATGCGCAGTGGGCGTGAGGCTCATGTGTGTAAGGGCTTCGTATGTGGCAGCTCAGTTTGTGGGTTCAATGTGAAAGGGGCTGTGTGACAGAATGGGTGGAGAGTTATATGGTGCTGTGATGTGGCTTGTGGCGAGAGGGGCTGAGTGCGTTTGAAAAGGGCTGTTGTGTGGCTGACGAAGTAGGGGCAGTGTGTTGAAGGGGCGAAGGTGAGGCAGATTGTTAATTGTGTTGTGTTTATGGCGTTGAAGGGCTGTGTGGCATGGGCAGATTTGTGAATCTTATGGACGTGTAGAGCTGATCGGTTTGTGAAGGAGTGAGGCTATGAGTGGTGCGTTAGGCGTAGCCTGAGTGGCTGAGTGTTTTACGTTGATTGTCTGGCTGTGGCTTGAAAAGGCAGGGGCTGATGAAGGCCTTTATGCGTGAGGAAGATAAGAGTATATTAGGGTTTATCAGGCTTGTGATTGTTTGAGTGAGGGTTAGGTGGCTTTGACGTGTGCATGCGAGAGGGATGAGGGCTGTGTGGGTGCTGGGCGATTATTAGTTGCTCAATGTATGCTTGTGGGTGAATTGGCTGTGGGTGTCTTACGTGAGTGCTAATGCGGCCAGTAAGGCTTGTGAGAGGTTAACGTAGCAGTGAGGCTTGGATGATGCGGCAATAGGAGGGTTTTTCTTTGGTCACTGCCGTGTTTGTGTGTTAGAGAATAGGTTGCAATTTTTGTCTTGTTTTTGAATGAGCCGTGAGTGAGTGTCCTCATAGGGTTGATTTAGTGTGTTTTTATATGTCAATTAGGGTTTGCATGGATAAGGATTTGTAACATCTAATTAGTGTCACAAAAGGAAAATATATTTGATTGGGGGACAAATTTTAGTGAATTAGGAAGGTTGAATATTTGATTGGTGTTAATTAGGCATTTAATTTGTTAATTAGGTGAGTAAATATTTTAAATTGGTGAGTGATTTATTAAATTAAGAAGTGATTTATTTTAATTTTGGTAATGATTATTTAATTTTGGTATTAGATTTTAATTAAATATTAGTTTAATTTAATTTAGATTTATTTTAATGGTTTAACTTAATTTTGATTTAATTTAATTGGTATTTAATTTGTGCTGGATTTTAATTGGTTTTTAATTTAATTGGTTTTATTAGTTTTAATTTAATTAGTTATTTAATTTAATTGGTTTAATTAATTTCAATAGCTTTAATTTAAATTAATTTAATTTGTGATATTTATTTTAAATGTTTAATTATTTTTTAGATTGGGCTTGGATGTGGGGTTAGGTGGGTGGCAAGGGTTTTGGGCCAAGGTTAAAAGGTTTGCGGTTTTTTTTAGGCTAAAAGTGCTTTAAAACGGAGGTCCACCAGCGAGCCCGAAGCTAAACAAGCGAGTCAAATTCGACAAAGTACCGATTTCCATCTTTTCCCTTCTGACGTTCGTTTCTCGCGGCTCCGCGACACTTAAAAGGTAGTGCCTCCAAATGAGACTCATCATCGGGATTTATATGCAAAATGCAGTGCCTACAACAACCCCAAATCTAAACATAATTAAGATTCGATTCCTACCGGTCCATATCTAATACGGAGTCGTAAGAACAGTATTTGAAGGAATCACTACAAGAAAAAGGCCTTTACTGACACTAAGGTTAGTGACACTAGGCTAAAAGTGTCAGAGAAACGACGTGTGTAAATGGGCCTATTTCCGTGTTTTTCACTTAAATATCAATAGTTACTGACACTATGGTATCAGCGAATTAGTGTCAGTAATTACTATTACAATAGTATCAGTAAGAAATAAAAAAAAAAAAAAAAACGCGTAGTCGTCTGGAGTCGAACCAACACCTCGCGGAAGTGACGTTTTTCGCATATATTACTGACACTAGAGTATCAGTAAATTTAGTGTCAGTAATTAATGATACCTTAGTATCAGTAAAAAAATAAAATAAAAAATTATTTCCTTAAGTCTGCTGGGACTCGAAATTGTAACCATTGATATAAATTTTTTTTTATTGTAAGGCTTTACCATTGGGCCAAATCGTGACTTTTGTTCCTTAAACCGCGGTTTATAAAAATATATATGTATTTGTCGGGTCAAAACCTGAACCATAGTTACCAAATCAATCTTAATAATTTAGGGTTCCTCTCATTCCCACCTTTTTTTTCATCGCGCAGCCTTTGTTTCCCCCTTCTTTACTCTCAAATATGAATCTCAGTCATAACAGTAAGAAGCAGAACAGAGAGACACGAAAATAGAGAAAAAGAAGGCAGAAGCTGAGAAATTAGAGAGTGACCGAGAAGAGAGATTAGGTCGAGAAAGAGAGAAGAAGGACGAAAGAAATGAGAAGGGACGAGAGATAGAATAGAAGCAGTGAAGGGAATAACAGGAGCTGCGCTAAGAGAGAGAGGCCGATTGACAGTGATGAAAGGAAGACAGAACAAAGAAGATGATGAGGGAGTTTGGGCTTGCGATTTTGATTTTGATCATGAGTGCTAATGGTAAGTACACTATGACTGAATTCTTGAATTTTTATTGAATTGGATAAATTTGGGTTTTAGGGTAAATTTCCAAATTGACTCAAGAATGATGATGATGGGTATATTAAGTAAACCAGAAACTGATTTTAGCCTTGAACATTGAAAGAAATTAACCGGATTAAAAGAATGGTACGATTTGGGGAAAATTTGGTAGAACCCTAGAAACTGGATTTTCGTATAAGTGTTTATGAATGGGTTACATGAGTTATTGAAATCTGGAAATAAGTTAAAATGAAATTCTGGAAATGTGTGAATGTGTATGCGTATTGCAGTAGTAATAGAAGTAATGAGGGTAGTAGAAACAGAAATGGCATCAGTAGTAATGAAGATGATAGTAGCAGTAGAGATTGGTTGAAATTGCAGTAGAGGTATATGTGTAGGCACAGAACCTGGATATGGAATTATTGAATTAATGTCCGTAGATGCAAGTTTTAGTAATGGCTATATATTTAGTTGAGTATAAACTTGTGGTTACTAGACATGGGAATGAAATCAGTGTGTTAGCCTGATTTAAGAATGTTTGTAAGTATAAGTAGTTGCTGAAACAAGCCTTAGTAGTGTGATGATACATCAGTAGTGAGTATGAATTGGTTGTGTGCATCCTGAACTAGAAACCAAATTCTGATTTTAGCATCAATCCATGACGTCAGACCCTGGTTAGGGGCTTTGAGTATGGTAACAGACCTTAATTCAGCCTTAGAACAGCCTTTGAGCAGAGCCTCAGACATGAGCACCTGAAATTAACTTATAGTTGGCTTCAGATCAGCCCTTACTTATAGAGTAGTTTCAGAAATCAGGCCCTGCAATGACACTGAGTCAGAACCTAGAAAGTCAGACCTTGTCTAGTGAGGCTCGGTCAGCCCCTGAAATAGTTAAACTGGAGTCAGACTCTTCCCTAAGACTCTGTCAACCCCTGAAATTGTCAAACCGGATCAGACCCTGCCTTATACATCCGACCAGCCACTGATGGTTATGAAACTAAGTCAGAACCTGATCAGAAGGTAATTCCAGCTCCTGAAACAGTCTGTCCGAGTCTGACTTAGCATAGTAGAACCTAATTAGCCCCTGCAACATGAAAATAAATTGAAGGTTATTAATTTATGAGTGTATGCATGTATCAGTGTAGTAGTAAAAGCATATGATGCATAAAGAAGAGTAAGCATTAGTATGATGAGAATGAATGAAAGAATAATGCATTGTGCATATATGTTGTATGATCTTTCCAGAACTGAAGATGAGAATGATTTAGCGAGTACAGATGCAAGTTTCTGTAGTGATTAATGCATGGTGGCTTGGACATGAAATGCACTTAGGCATGGATTGATGTAATTTTAGTAGCGTGTATGTATTAAGTTTGAGCATGATGAATAAGCATATAGAACATAAGAAAAATGAAGAAGAAAGCATAAGAGGTGTGTGTTATTGATTTGTTTGTTTTGGTGATTATGTAGCGGTATGAAAGATACAACTTGTTATTATGGATGCCATTTGATTTTTTATATGCATGCTCTTAGGTTGTTGGTATGGTTATTGTCAATAAGTGCTTTATGTGACAAAAATTAGATTAGGGTTATATTTTGTATTTTTATTTGGATGTATTTAATGTTTTTATTTATGAAGATATCGATTTTTTTTGGAAGTCCATCTAATTCTTAACATTTGGTTTATAATTTCAGATTTTGTGCCAGATATCATATTGTTGGGGGATTGTTGCAGGCTTCTCAACAAGTATCATGAATTTTGGTGGGGGCATGACATTTTGATGGGACTTTAAGAGTAGTTTTTGAAATATATATATGTTAATTTAAAGATTGTCTATGGAGTTTTTGTATTCATCATGTGATACTGTTGAATTGATTAATACGATTAATCTATTATATTGCGAATTTTATATAAATGTAATTTTTAGTTTTTTATTTCATTGAGTTGGTATATATATATATATATATTTTATGATTAATTTAATTACAAAAAATAAGAAATATAATTGTGAAATAATACGATTTTTAAATTTTAAAAGATATTGACGGATATTGATACTATAGTAACAATAATTACTGACACTAAAAATCAAATATATGCGATATACTGATACTGCAGTAACAAAATTTACTGACACTATAGTATCACTAAATACTGATGATATAGTGTCAATAATTTACTGACACTAAAATAGTGTGAGAGATTACTGATACCATAGTGTCAATAATTTTCTGATACTACAGTATTAACGTTTACTGACACTAAGAATCACTGACACTAGAAACTAGTGTCAGTGATTTCTGGCTGCGGCAACACTGACACATTATATAGTGTCGTAAAACCCTTTACTGACACTAATTTAGTATCAGTAAAAGCCTTTTTTTGTAGTGAATCTTATTCAAAAGATGAGCAACAATTAAAAGAGCATAACCCCATAAATAATAGGGCAAATCTGTAAAATTCAACATCGATCGAACCATATCCAATAAAGTCTGATTCTCTTTTCAGACACTCTAGTGTGCTGTGGAGTACCCGGAGTAGTATATTGAGCGAGAATCTCATTCTCCTTTAAATAATCGGTGAACTCACCACTCATATATTCACCGCCTCGATCAGATCGAAGATATTTAATATATTTACCAGTCTATTTTTCTACTTCATTTCAGAATTCTTTGAACTTTTCAAAGGTTTCCGATTTCCGTTTCATCAAATAAACATAACCATACCATGACAGATCATTGGTAAAGGTAACGAAGTACGAAAAAACACTGTGAGCAGTGTGACTCATGAGACCACATACATCAGAATGTATTAGTTCCAATAAGTCAGCGGCTCGGTGTCCTACACCCGAAAATGAGGCTTTGGTCATTTTACCCCGAATACAAGATTCACAAGTTGGATAAGGTTCAATGATAAGATCTTGTATCAAACCATTTCTAACCAATTGGGTTAGGCATTTCACGCATATATGATCCAACCTCATATGCCACAGTTCAGTATTATTTATATCAGATACTTTACGTTTATTAATTCGAGAATTAAAGATATCTTGTGAGGTATGCAAAATATAATGACCATGCTCATTTGGACAAACTAGGATCTGAACATTATATCTACTATATAAATATAAAGAACAAATCTTAATATTTACATTATATCCTTCAGTATCTAATAAAAAAAGTGATACAATGTTCACAATATATCCCGGTAAAAAAAATAGTCATGCAACAAAAGATTCCCACTGGGTAGGGGAATCTCGTATAAGCCCACAGCAACTGCATCCAGAGAGTCGCAACTCCCGAAATGCAACTGCATTTCCCCAGATTTTAGCCGTCTACTTTCCTTCAGTACCTGCAACGAATTGTAAATGTGAATTGGACAAGCAAATGCCAAAATCCAACTGGACGACATAGCTTCACAAGCTAATGAGATATCAATAATTGAAAAATAAAAGTACCTGAAGTAGATGCTCTTTCATTTCTGATCTAGGCAAGGTAATCAGGACAGTTTCTCCTCCAATTGCCGATCTTGCTGCAGTGGTGGCATTTATCTTCAGCAACTCTCTTCGGTTTAGCTATCGTACCCTGCGGTGGAAGGTTCAAACCCTTCTTTTTCTTACATTTCTTCTTCTTCCCTTTTTGTTTAGATTGGGATGAAGCAGGGAGAGCAGTGGATTTAGGAGGGCGAGTCGGTACTCCCTTCCTTAAATCTTCCTTCACAGTTTGCAACATCTTATGCAGCTCCTGGTAAGAACAGCTAATCCCATTCATATTGAAATACATCACAAATTGGCGATATGATGGTGTGAGAGATCCAAGTATGACACTTCGTCCTAAAGTGTCATTGAGAGGGAAATTTTAGCGCCTCAACTATTCGATCAAATCAATCAGATGAAGCACGTGAGGGCTCACAGCCTGTCCCTCTTCCAGTTTTGCATGGAATAATTCCATTGCAATTTTATGAATCGAGATTTGTTCTTGGTTCATAAAGGATTCTCGCAGCCCCATCATCATAGTATATGCGTCAGGCAATCCAAAATATTGCCTCTTAAGCTCCGGTGCCAAGGAACTGAGAATATATGATTTGACTCTTCTATCATCATCTCTCCACTTTTGGAGAGTCTCATGTTCCTCTGGTGTTGCATCATCTGCTATGGCAAGTGGCAACAGACCTTCTAACACATATTCTATTTGCTCAAACCCAAGAACAATTCTCAGATCCAAGTCCCAATCTGTAAAGTTTTCGGTGCCTTTAAGCTTGTTCATATCAAGTATACGAGCAAAATGATTAGAAGCAGGTGCTGCCATCGCAAATCTATCATATAGATAGCGAAAACCGGTTAGCAGACTAAACTGTTTCACATAATATAAAAATAAACAAAGCATAAATAGATCATGGATTTTTAATCTAAAAATGCTTCTTCCACTATTACATGCAATACTGTAATCCCCAAACAGAATACAAACAAACGATTAATCAAATTAAACATAATAGTGAAAGGTGGATCTCATGAATATATTTCAGCTCACAGCTTTGGCACGATCTCGCCTACGTATATTCATTAGGTAGACAACTCATTGTCAATCACTCACTAGTGACTCATGGGTTCCGGTCCTGGTCGTTTCTCGTTGTGACAACTTTGGCACATTCACAAGGAGGCGTACCAAGGTTAAACTTGTTAATGATAAATTCAAGATACTTGCGTAGTCCTGACAGCTTTGGCACAGGATTTCCGCTTTCGCTTGAACTTATCTAGTATCACATATACATCTGGTATGGATAAATTTCTATCAACTACACCCTTACTGCTTTGGCACGATCTCGGATGCATCCATAGAACAGATATCCACAAACCGTATTAACAAGACGGACCAAGAAATATGCATCCAATACATATTAATATTAAAATCTTATTATTTAGGGATTTTTCCGCAAAGATGTTACATATTTAATTTAATCAAATAAAATAAAATACAAGCATGTATAAAATAAGAACATAATTAAACATTGAAATTAAAGGCATATTCATATCATGTGTTCAGGTTCAGACCTGCTCTGATACCATTTTTATTGGGATTTTGAGTGGCACTTCGGGTAAACGCGGAAAATCAAAATTTTCCGATTTCAATAATTTTTCTTGGGTAACTAAAATAAAATAATTTATTTTAATTAATCAAAACTTAAAAACTGAAATTTTTACCCAAAAATCAGATTTTTCAGTAATTATCGTTTAGCCCTAAAACTTTATATTTTTGTCATTTTAGTCCTAAATTGTCAAATACAATTCTAATTGATTCCAAATCAATCACAAAATGATTTATACATGTCTAATACATGAAAATATAAATTTGCAGCTCAAAAAAACTGATTTTCCAGAAATTTCTGAATGGTCCCCGTATTTTTAAGAATTTATAATTTGGTCCTTTTTGTTCAAAACATGTCATGATCAAATCCAAAAATTCCCAAATTTAATATACATCATATATACATCGAATTACATCACATATATGAAAAGCCCCAAAATTGGAGTGGGTTATGAACCATAATTTTACAATTTCAACAAATAGATAAATTGATACCAAATTAATTAAATCCAACACTTTAATTCAATTCCACAGCACCAAACAAGTCTCGCCATCATTAAACAACTGAATAACAATTATAGGTCATTTATGAGTGGCTAAGTAACTCTAGAATGGAAACTAACCATCAAATGGCAAAAGAATACAAATAAACTAGTTTACATGCATCCTTTAAACATATACATGCTTCACTCTTTCTATCAAGCTCTCAATCATCAAAATACATCCACAAGAAAGTAGAGGAAAAACTAAGCTACACGTATTGAAGCCTAGGATCTTAGAAACAATTTTCAAAAAGAAGAAAGTAAGAAAAGACTTACCAAATTTCCAAAAATTCCAAGCTTTTCTTCTTTCTTTCGTCTTTTCCTCCCATTCTCTCTTTGTATTTTATTTTTAGGGTTCTTAGATTATGAAACAAAAAAGAAAACTAGCCTTATATATTTTTCTTGAATGACCGAAAAAGCAAGAAAAAATATAGGCCAAGTGTTTTATTTTTATTTCATTAATTAATTGGAAAATGATGTAATGGAAATTTATGGTAATAAATCATCAAACAATTTGATGTTTATCATAAATAATCCAATTAAATCATGCCATTTAAAACCAATCAAAATTGGCCAAAAAATGCAATCAATACCGGATGTATATGTGATACTAGATATTAATTATTTAATTAATTTAATTATTTAACATTTGAGTAATCAAATAATTAAATATAAATATCTCAAATATATGTATTAAATTTACATTAAATAATCAAAATACATATATTAATAATAAATATCAAATATCACAATTCGACATTTAATAATTGGCCGAAAGATCTCAAATGCATGTATCTTCGTTTAACCGTTAAATGGCTTATAAATAATCAATATTATTTATAAATTTGCCCTAGTGCCCTAGTAGTATATCTCATTAGTGAGACTCTCTAGGTTCAGGCATATCTGTCCCGAAATCCAATTTCGTGTCCATAATCTACCCACCCATAAATTATGACGAACACGGATAAAATCTCTGAACCATACAGGTCGAGGTCACTGTATACGTATAATCCTTCCGTCACATGTATCCGGATTATCCCAGAGATATAGATATAAACGTCAAATCTCTTTAGGTATAATCTCGTCGACGATTCTATTAGCAATCTCTTAAATAACACTTAGAAATTATTTTTACAGTGTACCACGGGCCCATGGATTTAAAAAATTGCTGATTCTATAATGGATATCTATGCTCTGTACACAGAACTGACGGATCATATCTTGATACGCTCAGGATATCCTGAGGATCAGTCCACACCCAACGAACAGGTGGAGGTACGATCTAAATAGATCGGTGACGTGACTGCCATCAAAGTGTGGAGGATACCTCATACATCCACAGTGGTATCTCAAGTTGAAGGATCACTATGCTCACTCAACTCGAGAAAATTCTTATTGACGTTGGTGTACCATCTATTAAGAATCTTCAGTGAGTCGTTCAGTGCTTATCGGATATAAATAGCTACATGTCTATATGAGTCTCCCGAGACTCATGTTCGTTGAGAAACCATTAGAATCCAACATTCCAATATATGAAACATACCGGTCTCAACGGGTTTACTTACTGACCAAGTAATTGTAATCCTTGACCAAGAGTAGTTAAAGAATGATATTGTTATGATACTGTTGTGACGTTTTTGCAACTTATCATAACCAATCATTCTATGGTAATTTACAACTTCAACATATAATAAATGAATTTATATTATAGAAACAATTTATTTTATTCATTAATAAAATATATACGAGAGTATTTACAGGGAAATACATAAGAAATTGGCACTCAGAGCACCAACCCTAACAAGACCGCCCATAGATGGTAGTTGAAGGCCGCACAACCGAGTTTTGGAATAACTATAAAGAAGATCAGATAATGGAATACTTCGAGAATGAAATAGCTTCGAGAATGGATATAGATTTCAAGAATGAAGACAACTCTGAGAATGGATACAAACTTCAAAGATGAGGATATGATATAATATATCTATGAGAATTGGGTACAAACCTCGAGAATGAGGACAAGACAGCTGATGATTCCAAGAATGGAATATGACCGTGAGAATGCGGACAAGACTACAGACAATTCCGAGAATGGGATAAAAAATTCAGGAATGAGGTTGAAATATCACGATCAAATGGGGTTTGAACCTCAGGAATGAGGATGAATACTGGATAGCTTCGGGAATGAAGTAGAACCTCATGAATGATGATGAATATGAGATAGCTTCATGAATGAAGTGGAACCTCGGAAAAGAAGATGAATATGAGATAACTTCAAGAATGAAGTAGAACCTCAAGAATGAGGATGAACATGAGATAACTTCAAAAATGAAGGAACATCATGAATGAGGATGAATATGAAATAGGTTCATGAATGAAGTATAACCTCAGGAATGAGGATGAACGTGAGATACCTTCAAGAAAAAAATAGATCCTTAAAAATGAGGATGAACATAAGATAACTTTGGGAATGAATGAACCTCAGGAATGAGGATGAACATGAGATAGCTTATGTAATGAATAAAACCTCTGGAATGGAGATTAACATCAGATAGCTCAAGGAATTGGGTAGAGATTTGAGAATGGAGTAAAACTTCGGGAATGAAGACAGACTTTAGTAAAGCTTTGGTAATGAAGTAGACATCAGACAAAGGATAGCTTTGGGATAAGGTAGAATAAAGACACCGAGGTCGAGGTATCTCATCACTACTCGCACCATCGGAGGGTCTGCAGGTCCAACCTATTATTTCAACGGAGGTCAAAACACCTCGATCCGATCGAAGAATCGGAGGGCTTGAGGGTTCAACCTATCATTTCAAACAGAGATCGAAACATCTCACCATTAGGAGGTCCGAGTGATCATCCATCAACAAAACAACCAAAGCCAAGTATGCTTGGCATTATCCAGTGAGCCAGGTAAGTAAAAATACATACATGACTTTGATAGACTTGTCACTGTCACACACTGTAAAAGTCTACCAAAGTGGGGGCAATTGTAGACATCATATTTTTACGTGTAGTTTGATGATGAGTCTCTTATGGGAATGCATTTGAAAGGTTCAGAAAAGTTAAAAGGTCTAATGTTGGAACAGAAAGAAAACTCCAAAATACTCCAGAAGAACGAGCCAAATCTAAATCAACTATATCAAAATCCGGCTGGATATAACCACTAAATCCGGATGGACAAAACCAAAGTCAGACCGAATATACTTATTTCTAGAATTACAGAATGATTGAATCTCTTCTTTCTTTCTTAATCAAATTTCATAAATCAGTCACATTTTATAAATCACTTTCCTTTTCCCATTACCTTCCATAATAATTACTTTCCTTGCTATGGGGGATTTTTTCCTCATTTAACTATAAGACTGACATTATAAAAGAAGGAAGTGCATAAAAATTGAGGAGGAAGAGATTGGACGACTTGGAAGACATATAAACAGTAAATCTTATCCCACGAAAACCACCATCAAAACCAAGAAACGCAAAACTCAACAACAGCAACCCTTAAATTAACTCCAGCAAGAGACTACCAACCAACCTGAACATTTCTGAGGCATTCTCGGAGCTAATAATACAAAAGGTAAAGACCTGAGGGCACCCTAATCTCCATCATGCTACTTTTCGTATATCCAGCGACATCATGTATGTCCGACCGAACATACATCTGTCATAAAGTAATTTCGACCGCATAAACTGGATACATCCGGCCGCGTACCTGTTTCCATGTAGTATATAGGATGAAAACCCAGACATATTCTGAATAGACGGTAGTATGGTCTGCACTTGGGATACAATTCCTTGTACCACTTGGAAACAGTTACACGTATCTTCTTTACTGCTTTCTTATTATTGTAATCCTTCGAGTATTTTGTTTGTCTTATCACTGTCTTATTAATACTGTTATGCATGATTCTGCACCTTATGAATATTGGTTCCAAGTATGCCATGACATATCCATGTTATTTATTGCATGATTCTGTATTATGAGCATTCTGGTTTACGCAATAAATCTAGCCAGACATCCATTATGTCTGACTGGACATAAAATGATAATATATATCCGGCTAGATCCCAGATATGTCTGACCGAGTTTGTTTTGTTCGTTATCTATTATGTTATTATTGCTTTCATAAATGTCTGGCTATTGCATGAAATAAAATTTACTTTGTGTGATTTATGCATTATAAGACATGTAGATCCTTTTTTGAACTTGGTATTATATTGGCATCAGTAAGAGACCATTCCAAACTCAAACTGGTTTAAGTTCGGGCCTTGCGATGGGTGTAATGTGACCGTAAATCATTCTCGGTGTCTCATAATCGGTGACGACTCCATCATTCTATGATTAGTTCCCCATTGGGTTATCTGTGGTCTCTACGAGCTGCGAGCTCAATATTTTCATGGTCGCAGATGTCATAGGCATAGTGAGAAATCCTACTTCGCTCCTACAAGAGCCTATCTTCATCAACAAATATCCATCAACTGTCATCTATCGACAAGCACCAGCATAAGACCAGGTAAGTCTAGCGATGCTAGACGAGCCAGGTAAGTAAAAATGCATGTATGACTTTGATAGACTTGTCACTACCACACACTGCATAAGCTTACCAAAGTGAGGATGATTGTAAAAATTTTATTTTTATAGCCTGATGATGAGTCTCTTATGAGGACACATCTGAAATGTTTAGGGAAGCTGTAAGGTCTAATGCTGGAAAGAAAAGAAACCCCAAAAACCCAAAAAGCCGGAGCTCATGTCCGCCCGTGTATAAACCATAATGTCTGGTTGGATATTTGTAAAGTCTGGCCGTGTTGGGTTTTCTAGGTCAAACCAATATCAAATTAAGCAAGAAATCATATGAATACGCAAAGTAAAGTAGCGGAAAATACTCACTTTGATCGGCTAAGTGGATGTAGGAGATAACAAAATTCCAAGCCTTTGTGTTGTGCTTCAAGCTCTCCTTTGATGTATGTTGAGCTTCCAAGCTTTGTAAATGAGATTCCAAACTCATGGGAAAGGTTTCCCTAACACCTTTGAATGACTCCTTTAATGTGCTAGCATTGTTGATTTTGAAGCAAAATCAAGAAGCAAATGAGCTCTAGGCTCTCGGTAATGGAGAGGAAAAACAAGGCTAAGTTTCGGCCAAGAGAGGGAGAAAGAAGGCCAATGTTTCGGCCTTGATGAAGATAGAAAGAGAGAGATGAGTGTTGTGTTTTTGTTTTCTAAAAAACTTAATACCAAAAGTCTCACAAAGTTTTGGTATATGCTTTTCCAAAAAGCAAAACAAACATTTGGAGGGAAAATGGCATTAATTGCTCTCAACTACTCCCATCACTCAAAAAGTGACTTGAATCACATCACACAAAATTGATGTGACTTCCATCACAAAAGGTGACTTGCGATGTGACTTGTGGGCCCCACTTTAATTCAAAATCCGAGTGGTCCCGCAAACACATTCCGGGCTCGGGTTCGTTAATTCCAAATTAACGAATTTTCCATTGCGACGTAATTAAATCAAATTTAATTAAATAATTATGCCTAGCAAAATTACTATTCACGTCGCTCGCGAATTAATTCTAAACTAATTCGTTTGCCCGAATTAAAATCCAATTTTAATTCCGCGTCGAAATCTAATTTCGTTTAATATATCGAATATATTATTTATCGATTAATTCCAAATTAATCGTTATCTCTCTTTAAATAGTATTTTATCCCAGATAAAATCTCTCCACAATTAATCCTAGATTAATTTTCTCTCTCATCTAATTAATACCAGATTAATTATTTTTGAGTCATACATCATCGGTGAATCTTCGGGAAGCGACCCATGAGATCTCTGGATATGTTGGTAGTAAATCCGGTCATCGGAATATCCGAATACGTGCGTACCCGGTACCACGTTCTTACCGATTTACAAGACATGGTTGGCTTCTAGCAAAGCACCGTGCCTACCCAATTCTCCAGAAATATTCTTTTAAGGAATATGTAATCTGTGTCAGGCGTAGTATACGTAGTATTGCGTATTGCGATCCAGTATCAAATGTCACATGCTAGGCCTGGGGCTGGAATTGTGTCTGTCCCGTACGAAGCATATATCAGATCTCTGGTAACTAGTCTCTATAATCGGATAATCATGACCTAGTCATATTATCCCGATGACTGCAGTACTAAAGAGTACTAGTTCCGTATCCTACGTGATCATCATCTCCATATGACTGGAGTGATACTTCCATCTTGACATCACACCCAATACACTACGATTCTCAATATACCCAGAAGAGGCGTACACAGAACCTGTTAAAGCCCTGGACGAACAAAACCAAAGCATATTGATTGTCGCAAGTATTAGCGATGCAAGTCTCAGGTTAAGACCAAATACACCTACCCTGATTCGGACTTCCATAGACACATAGTCATACTACCAATGGAATTCCGAGGGGTCTATCCAGAGCGAAGCTATTTCCGTACCATCGGTAAACACAACCTCCTATCACACTTGCATAAGTATCCAATACTTAAATATATAAGAATTATGTTGTTATGATCCCACAACGCGCACAAGTGCAATACTAGTCTATTCTGCATTATCGATGTCCAGTCTCGATAATACTATGACTATGGATGTTTTAATGATTAAACCTTAATGGATTAATACTGTCTCATATCTTATTAATCCGGAACTAATCATATGGACTTTTATCATTTATGTATCTTGGTAATCCAATTACAAATGATAAAAGAGCAATTTCCTTTGTCACATAGTTAATTTGTACAACAACACCATGTTCTGTACAAATAGTGATGCTATGGGTCATAATTGTCCAACAGGCCGGACATGTATCGGGTTTCCAGAATAACAAAAACACTCAATTTTCTAAACCAGTTTCCCTTTTAAATGGTTTCCTTAAATACCAAACTTTCATTCTTAATCAGTTTCCTAAATAACCTATTTTCTTAATAATTATTTTCCTTATCAAATGGATTCTTTCCCTAATAACCACAACCTTATTACTATAAAAGAACCCATATTCTTCACAAGAAGGGAGTTTTGGGATTCATTAGAGGAAAACATAGAGAGAAAATAACAAATAATATTCGCAAAGACCAGTCACCCAGTAAACCATACTAAACTCTAAAGAGCGGGACTGCTTGGCGTTGCATATTCGAACTCATTAAAGCCCTGTGATTCTCTCTAGCAAGAGATCCATTAATGAACTAGACCGTCAGTAGTATTCTCGAAGCTTAGTAACGCTTGAGGTACGGCCCGAGGGCCCCTAAAACTTAAACTATGTATCTAAAATCTGTTTTTTTTTATAATATCCCAAGTTTTTTGGAACAGTGCCGGAAGGTTTATGAATTAAAGTTAAGGATTTGGAATGGGATGGTAATCAAAAATGAAAGTGTCTGTGTTGGAAAATAGATTGGGATATTTTAAAGTGAAGATTCGTAGCGTTGGAAAATGCGTGGTTTCGAGAACCGGTTACGCGATTTCTAATTTTATCATTATACGCGTAAAAGTATCTTGTCTCGGCTACAAAGATAGCAAATGAATTCTGATTGAGCTGATTTTTGAACCATCAGACTCATTTTTTTCCGAGATGATCAACTATTGTGTTGAAACACTTTTCAAAATTTGCATAAGAATGGCTTCAAAAATGCGAAATTTCTAGAAAGTTCCATGGCAGAGACCTGATTATAATTTCATGGGGGCCTGAATTTAAATTTCAGAAACTCTTATAAATATCACATAGTTTCATCTAATTGTAAGAAAATCATAAGAAACAAAAATCCCCCAAGTCGAACCATCCCCCTCAAAATGCATTTGGGTTCTTCAGGCTCATCGGCCGGCTAATGGCCCAGGGGAGTGCGCCCAGACACCCCCATCTGAAGGTGGCCGGCGGCGGCCCCAGATTGCCGCCGGCAACGAGAAAAAGAGAGAATAATATGCGCACATGGGTCTCTAGATCCTGGTTCATCGCTCCGTTTCACGGCCCGAGCGACCCACCAAATCGAAACTCTCGGAGAGTACTACAAGTTGGCAGTGATGGATTTTTCATTCCATGCATGGTTGCACATGAATCGAGGAAGAAAGATTCAAATGAATAGTGACCAATGATGAACAATAGCTCCGATCAGAATTCCATCGATTCCAGCATGTTCGTGGGATCGTTTGGAGTCCGTATATGGCCTCGAAATCTCGGTAAGATCTCCCGGTGTGAATCCGCAAATTTCAAGTTTATAGTTAAATTTTCGGATGTATCGAGTAAGTTTGTAGCGTTGAGTATTGATATAAAATGAATTGATTGACTATTAGTACATTGAATATGAGTATTTGGTATAATCCGAGTGATAAGGGAACAAGTTTGATTGACCCGATAGAATATGTTAGTTTCCGATAAAAATGGGTTTTTTTTTATATAATGATGTGTTTTGATTTTAATGTTAGTTATTAGTTATTAATGATATTATAAACATGTTTAGATAAATCCGGGTAGGTTCGAAAGGTTCGGAACCCTTCCGTAGCATTTGTGGGAAAAATTTTAGAAAGATTTTCCAAAATGTGTAAATCGAGAATTTAGGTAAACTAGCAGCTTGGAATTATTTGTAATGGTGTTTTAAGATTATTGAAACTGAACTTAATTTGTTTATTCCGGAAAGATCGAGGATTTTGTCGTAGTTTAGTTGAGAATACCGTAAATCACGATTCTTACGATGTTTCACCATTTGTTTTGGTAGACTTGACTAGGACCTGAAGTGCTCACTAAGACATGTAAGTAACCCATGCGATGAGTGCTTGAATGTTGATATATGATATATATATATATGTATATGATTGAAATGTTTAGGTTAAGACGAGAATAGATAAGAGGTAGTATTGAAAAAAGTCATTCCATGCCTTTATTGACTTTTGCTCACCTTAACTGTTATTTTCTATATGATTTTATTTTATTTCAGGATTGTCGTCACATTGATCTTGTCATTTTTATCTATGATCCGGGTTCGGATTCGAGGGTGAATCCGTTTCAAGATAGGGAGAATGATGTGATCCATAATGAGCTCCGTTTGTTGGGCCAAGTTTGTTGGAGTTGGTGCTTGGAGCGCCAATCCGAATAATGTATTGTTCATTATATTTTATTAATTATTTTAAAAAATAACTACATTTTCATTTCAACCTTGTTAATGGTAATGTCATTATGCATATTAGATTGATATAAGAATATGCTAAGAATGACATCGACCTTAGAATAATAATGTAGTAATACTAGACACTGGGTGATCTGATATTGGGATATTATTAGTACTATAAATTATCCTTAAAGTAAAATATTCTCAATCGTTAGTTTTGGAATACGGTCGAATTCCTATAACCTATAAGACTAGAACATGTCGTATATTGGAATTGGAGTTCTAATGGTTTAACCCGATGTACCATAAGCAAATGAAGCTCGTATAGACATGTGAGTATTCATTAAAGCGAATACTAAATGACTCACAGGTGATTCCTAATAGTTGAAAGTACACATCACCGTCAATAGGAATCTCCTCGAGCCGACTTTAATAATTACACATAACACACTTTGGATATTTCATCAATTTCGGTCTTGAAAACTTCAGAATTCGAAATTCTTATAAACATCAAAGTTGTAGATCTTTGAGTCTTCTTTCATCTGGAACTTGAATCACCTCGATCTTTGAGTCTTCTTGTAGAAGGGCCACTCATTTCTCCAAGAACTTGAACAAGGACAAATGGTGGAAACTCTATCTATGAATTGACTCTCTAAACAATGTATATGTTATGAATATTTTTAGATGATCTTCAAGTGAACACAAGAACCCCCCTATAGGCATGGAAGGGTGTCTTTGTGGGCACCTTTTGATTTAGGTTGTAACTCTTCTAAAGGTTATACCTCTTCCTAATGCCTTACAAAGTCTAGAGACATGCATTCACTTTAGAGGATATGTCCATTCATCTTTGTGTCTTTCTAATAATGCCCTTCTTAAGAGACATGTCTCTCCTACACTTTTACTATATATATTAGAGAGTTTCTAACAATCACCACTGCCATTTCAGTATATGGATATTTTGTAATGACTGCTCTAAGGGAAGGAGATTGTTGCCAACAAAGTTCCGGACTGGGAACCCACAAAGAGTGTGTGATGTATGTTCAGTACTCTGAGATCGTGGCTTAACTTTCCATGGGGCTAATCTATGGAATATGAGATTTAAAAGGCGACAATTATAATACGGGGTTATAATAAGGTACTGATTCTGATTTTTGAGTTAAATTTATGAAGCCTGTTGTTTAAGCAGACTCAATATAAAGCTACTTGACTCAACTGGGTACTTTGAGCCTCAAAGGAGTTGCAATTTCCATCCTCTTCTGGGTCACCAGTGGCTGGGCTGCTGCCTTTATATTGTGGCTTCCCCCAATCGACAATAAACTATGAAAATGCCAAACATGTTAGGTAGAGTGTGTATGAACTTTTAGTTTTTCATAGCATTATTTAGCATTGCTCAGGTTGGTTCTCTGAAACTTGAGGAGTCCATAGCGGATATTATTTTAAAACAAGCAAAGGGCCTTGTTGTCCTTACTATTGCAAAGGTTTGGGTGATGGTGACGTACAATGTTGGAACAGGGCTAGTATTGCTCTTAGAGAAGATGGATGGATCTTGGTCTCCACCATCAGCCATTTCATCCTTAGGTATTGGCTGGGGAGCTCAGGTAAAGTACCTTCATTTTACTTCATCTGTATTAATTTACATGAAGATGAAGAAGATGAATATGTAGATGAAGATCATTAAATTGTATTTAGATATTTCGTATATGTAATTTATTATTTTATTTTTGTTTAAAGTAATAAATTTTGTAAATTTATGTTTAATATCAATAGATATGTTTTTTGTTATATTCCTTTTTTGATTAATTTTTAATAAATATATTATTATTTGTAACAATTTATAAATAAATATATTAGAATTTAAGAAAATATTAATAAAAATAAATTATTGCAAGTCATAATGAATATTAATTATTATTTTTTTAATTTTGATTTTTAGTGTCACCAAATTAACGTCGCTAAAAGTCAATATTTGACGATTCTAAAATTTAAAATTTCGTTGTTAAAAGTTAATTTTTAACGTCGCCAAATATTGTAGTCGTTAAAAGTTATTTTTAGCGTCACTAAGTGTATTTTTTAGCGTTGCCATTGTGACATCAGATTTTGACGTCACTAAATTTTTTTGCATCGCTAAACATGATTATTAGCGTTGTTATTCGGCAACGTTAAAAAGTCATTTTCTTGTAGTGTTGGAAACTGTGGTCAAATATGTGTCATTAAACGAAACTAACATACATACTAATCTTAATCATTCCAAAACTAGAACACAACAATGGAATCATGCCAAATTAAACATAAACCATAAACATAGGAAAAGTAAGAAAAACCTGGAAAATGTAGAAGATGATCAAAACTTGAAATCCACGTCGAGTTGCCTCTGTCCTTAAGAACTTATTAGCCCCGCCTCGGTGCTCAACATATGGTTTTTTGGCTAACGTTCTCCCAGGATTACTTGAATGCTTCTTGTAGAAGGGGCACTCCTTTCATAAGATCTTGAACAAAGACAAATAGTGAAAACTCTCTTTTTCTTAAAAGACTATCTAAGACAATGTATGAGACTTGTAATTCTCTGGATATACAAATGATCTCAAGGCCTCTTAATTTATAGGCATGGAAGGGTGCCTTTGAGGGCACGCTTTGGTTTGGGGTGTAACCCTCCTAAAGATATCCCTTCCCTTATGTCATTTGAGGCCTAGAGTCACATCCTTACAATTTAGAGGACATGTCTCTACATGTTTGTGTCTTTCCCATAAGACACAACTCATAGGACATGACCCTCCTACAAACATATTATATATTTAGAATAAAAAATTGAGGTTTTGCTCAAACCAATTATACTCAACAAAAGAAATGTGAGATTATTTTATTCACATGTCACATGTGAATTCATCTTTTTGTTTGGTATTATCACATAGAAAGATCATGTGAATCCCACTCATATATAAGTTTCATATTATATAGAAGTCAATAACCCAAATTGTTTGAAAGTAGGTTTTAAGAAAATTCAATATTAAAAACTATCTAGGGTTGTGATTTCTTCCAATATCATTTTAAAGATGAAGTGGTTATCTTAAAGTTGGGTAATATATTGATTTATTAACCTGAAACACTAAATTATGTGTAAGCCTCTGTCGATGGTCAGACACAAATACCCAGTTTAACCCAATTGAACCATATGTCTATGTCAACCAAATTATCTGGATTCATTAAGTTTAAGTTCCAATTATGGCTACCCCCGCCCGACAGGTATATGTCTATCATGTAATGAAATCTATTAAAGGGTTATCTATCCTCAAGGAAGATCGTGAACTATTGAGTCTAATGTCTTAAACTTAAAATCCCTATATCTAGTTCATTTTAAGTTTCCCAGTTCAATTTTATTAATGGCCAGTTAATGAAAAAGCATTAAGATTAAGACTCAATAAATAAATCTTTATATTACCCAAGCTATAATCTAACCTCTTATAAACCGGTGATATTGGATTTCATCACAACCCCAGATAACTGGTTTAGTTACGACACATATTTACGAGTAGTAAAAAAAACTTAAATAAAATAAAAGACATAACGTAAAATACTGAAAATTAAATACTGAAAATTAAACGCTGAAAAGTAAATTGCTGAAAAGTAAATTGCTGAAAGTAAATTGCTGAAAGTAAATTGCTGAAAAGTAAATTGCTGAAAGTAAATTACTGAAAGTAAATTACTGAAAGTAAAAACTGAAAATTAAAGAAGAAAAAGTATTGTGCGTAAAAGTAAATTGCGGAAAGTAAAAACTGAAAAGTAAAGAAAAGAAAGTGCGAAAGCGGAAATTAATTACTAAAAGCTATAAACAAACAAGATACAATCTTCTTAGTATTCTTAAGGAATTCCTTAGAAGAAAGTATGAATTTTACAAATGAAATGGCTTGGTATTTATAGGCAAAATTTTGCCTCCATCAAATCATCCACCAAATCAGTTATTAATTGCTCCACTAATTGCTCCATTAATTGCTCCACCAAACCTAAATGAGACATTGTCCCCAATGTCTTAAACAGTAGAAGAAGAGTTTAGAAGATAGTACCTGGTTAGTTGAAATTCTATACGAAAAGTTAAAGGTTAAGATCCAGATTAACACGACGCCTCTTACCACGATCGTCCTCGAACCAATTTATCTTTGAAAGGATAGGGTCAACTTGTGGTTCATAGGCTAAGAGTTGGTCTATTAGATCTGGAGCAGTTCTGGCAGTAAAGAGGAGTTCTTTTAAAGGTTTTGACACGAACCTATTTCTCCGGGCATCATCAAGAAACACACAAAGAAAATCATAAAATCCATCAACGTTAAACAGCCCAATTGGTTTCTGGTGTATGTTCAGGTTCGCCCAAGATAATACTATAAAAATTTCCTCCAATGTGCCCAAGCCACCTGGCAAAGCGATAAAAGCATCAGCACGGTTAATCATTTCTACCAATCGTTCAGACATACCTGGCACGATTAGTTCCTCTCTGTTTGATGGTTCAATAAGATTTCCCTCTGCCAAGGGTTTTGGGATGATTCCCAAAATGTGACTACCTCCTTCTTGTACGGCTTTTGAAACGATCCCCATAAGTCCAAGATTGTCTCCGCCATATACTAAGTGCATATTCTTTGCAGCTAAAACTTGACCCAATTCTTGTGCTGCTTCTACGTATTGTGGTTTAACACCAACACTACTACCGCAAAACACACAGATGTTTTCAACTCTTCTTCTTGAAGTGGCTTCCATTTTTTTTTATGTATTCTTTCTCAACTCTGGATGCCTTCAAAAGTGCAATGACGGGCTGAATTTATAGTACCTGAAAAGGGTGAGTAAAAATAGCACTAGTACCTGCCAAATGACAATTATTAGTTAACAGTAAAATAAATCGTGATAGTCAAAAAAGGTCTGGATCCTGTCGGAGAAAATAAAAGAAAACAACAAAACAATTTACAATTATTAGGAAAAGACAAAGAGATATAATGTACAAGAAAAAGAGCGGCTTGATTGACGTCTATGCGTCAGGGAACAAGCTTCCCATCCAATTTCCTTATAAACTGGCAAACATGGTCTTTTTGAGTCAGATTCCAAGACTTAATTGTTGTCTTTCTTTTTGGAATTGTGTATGTAATGCGAATGGCTATGTGAACTATCCACTGGGATGCGTCTCAAGAGTGAAGATTATCATCTAAAGACTTGATGAGCAGAAAATATATCAATATTTACCGCCCCTTTTACTTAATATTTTGTTTAGTTTCTCGGGTTTGATGAACGTTTTGATATATTTTAGTTTATTTTGCAGATAAAATAATATTGGGACGTAATGAAATCATTTAGGACGAAATATGGGTCAAATAAGGGCAATTATTGGACTTGATATTTTAATTTTGGAGATTGGAAACTTGAAAGGGCGTTTTAACGAAGTGCAGTTTTGGAAATTCCAGTTTTGCGCATCTGTCGTATTTTGGGCATAACTTTTCACTCCGATATCGGATTGAGCTGATTCAAGTGCCAGATTAAAGAAGACTCGAAGATCTACAACTTTGAAAGACAAAATAATTTCGAATTCTGAAGATTTCATGACCGAAATTGATGAACCATCCAGAAGTGTGTGATGTGTAATTATTAAAGTCATTATCAATCATTTTCAAAGCAAAATATAAATTAATAAATAATTAATAAAAATTATCAAATCACCACCAAACAAGATAAGCAATTAGTGGAGCAATTATGGATTTGGTGGAGTAATTAGTGGAGAAATTAGAATTTGATGGATGATTTGATGGAGGCAAAATTTTGCCTCTAAATACCAAGCCATTTCATTTGTAAAATTCATACTTTCTTCTTTGAAAATTCCTAATGAATAAATAAGAAGATTGTATCTTGTTTGTTTATTTACAGCTTCCAGTAATTAATTTCCGCTTTCGCACTTTCTTTTCTTTATTTTTCAGTTTTTACTTTTCGCAATTTACTTTTACGCACAAACATTTTCTTTCTTTACTTTTGCAGTTTTTATTTTTCAAGCAATGAGGAGGTAACTCCCCCTTGCTGGGGTAAAAGGTAAAGCTTTTATTATTGCTATCTAGATTAATCTCCCTTAAAAATAATATATTCACTATTTAAAATTTGACTTAAAAAGGATACCGCTATATTGGTCGGTTGGTAATTTAATTTTAATATGGTTTAAACCTGACTAATCAAGGATACCGCCAGATTGGTCGGTTGGTAATTTAATTTTGGTTCCGCATTTATGGCTGGTTTATGGACAATAATTACCGCCTTAATGGCTGGTTGGACTTAATTTGACTTAATCAGGATACCGCCAGATTGGTCGGTTGGTAATGTTATCACAAGTTTATATATTATTTTATGGGAGATATCTAAATTAGTAGTAGTAAAAGTAATCCTTTTACCTTACATTTTATTTTATTGTAATTTACTTTTCAGTATTTACTTTCCGCATTTTTACTTTATGTCTCTTATTTTAAGTTTTTACTAGCCCTAGTTATGTGTTGTAACTAATTAGTTATCTGGGGTTGTGATGACTTTTAATATCACCGTTTTATAAGGGGTTAGATTATAGCTTGGGTAATATAAAGATTTATTTATTGAGTCTTAATCTTAATGCTTTTTCATTAACTGGCCATTAATAAAATTGATCTGGTAAATCTAAAATGAACTAGACATAGGGATTTTAGGTTTCAGCCTTAGACTCAATAGCCCACGATCTTCCTTGAGGATAGATAACCCTTTAATAGATTTTCTTACAGGATAGGAATATACTACGTGGGGGCGGGGGTAGCCATAATTGGAACTTAAACTTAATGAATCCAGATAATTTGGTTGACATAGACATATGGTTCAATTGGGTTAAACTGGGTATTTGTGTCTGACCATCGACAGAGGCTTACACATAATTTAGTGTTCCAGGTTAATAAATCAATATATTACCCAACTTTAAGATAACCACTTCATCTTTAAAATGATATTAAAAGAAATCACAACCCTAGATAGTTTTTAATATTGAATTTTCTTAAACCTACTTTCGAACAACTTTATTTACTTATTTTTAAATTTAGAATCGTCACCTTTTCAAATCAATCAAACAACCTGTTAGATACTAGTAATCATTTGACCTCATAAAATTAATAGAAGAGATATTAAGTCCTCGTGGGATCGATACTTTTTATACTACTTGAACGATACGTGCGCTTGCGTTATACGTGTGTGTTTACGCCGGTCAAGTTTTTGGCGCCGTTGCCGGGGACTTATTTATCTTTTACTATTAGTTTAGGGGTTAGATACCTTTACTTATCTAATTTCTTTTTACTTATTGTCGTTGTTTTCTTGTGTTTCAGGTTTTCAGAAACTACATGAGACGAACCAGAAGCTTTGAACTCCGACCGCTTGACCCGGAATTGAAAGAACCATCAGACAGTTGAGAAGGGAAAGGCGAGAAGGCCAAGAAGCTTTAGTCAACATGGAACCTGAACCTTTGGAGGTTGCACCACCAATTCCCATTCGAGACAGAACCATTCCGGTGGTTGACAGACTCATTTCTTGCATTGTACTCCTCCCTTACCAGCAAATGCGGGTGACATCAAAACATGCATTCAGATGATTCAGCAGTCAGTTCAGTTCGGGGGGAATGCAACTGAAGATCCTAATGCCCACATCAGTAACTTCCTGGAAGTTTGCGGCACTTTCAATTACAACCGAGAAGCTGAAGAAGCAATGAGACTGCGTGTTTTTCCATACTCCTTGAAGGACAGAGCTAAAGCTTGGCTACATTCACTACCAGCAGGTTCCATCACAACTTGGAATACTTTAGCCACCAAATTTCTTGCAAAGTACTTTCCACCAGCCAGAACTGGAAAACTGAGGAATGACATCACATCCTTTGTGCAACAAGACTCAGAAACTCTTTACGAAGCTTGGGAAAGGTACAAAGATTTGCTCCGGAAATGTCCTCACCATGAGATTCCAAAATGGCTTCAAGTCCAAACATTCTATAATGGACTTTCTGGAATAATGAGAACCACAATTGATGCTGCTGCTGGAGGAGCTTTAATGGCAAAAGGAGAAGATCAAGCCTGGGACCTAATCGAAGAAATGGCCAACAATAATTCCTTGTGGCCAACAGAAAGGAGTATGATCCAAAGAATTGCAGGAATTTATGAAAGTGGAGCCAATACAGCAGTCAACACCAAGCTGGATCAGATATGCAAATTCATGGAGACTCTTACCACTGGATCCACAAGTTCACCATATGGAGGAGCACCAGAACCAAACCAACTTGAAGAGACGGTAAATTATGTCAACAATTTCAACAGACAGGGGAACAATCCATATTCCAACACCTACAACCCAGGGTGGAGAAATCATCCTAATTTTTCATGGAGCAACAATTCAGGCAAAAGAACAATCCACCACCAGTATTCCAACAGCAGAACTATCTACCACCTGGATTCCAGCAACAGAACAAAGGCCAAGAACAGATAAATGAACCAGGAATAATAGAAGTGTTGAATAAGTTAAAAAAGTACGATGCTATGTTTCAGAGCCAATCAGCTTCCATCAAAGCACTGGAGAATCAAATCGGACAACTGGCCAACGCTCAGAGTTACAGACCGCCAGGTAATCTTCCCAGCAACACAGAACCAAATCCAAGGAACCGAGGGAAGGAGCAATGTCAAGCTATTACCTTAAAAAGCGGTACTGAGATCAATAAAGATGTTGGAATCAAAGCAACAGTTGAGGAAGTTCCAAAAGATGCAGTTCCACAGATGGAGGAAAAAAAAGCAAAGGAAAAAGAAGCAAAGGAAAAAGAACAGATCATTCCACCTCCACCTTTTCCTCAACGTCTTCAGAAAAACAAACTGGACAAGCAGTTTGCTCGATTCCTGGAGGTGTTCAAAAAGCTTCACATCAACATTCCATTTGCAGAAGCCTTGGAAGAAATGCCCAGCTATGTAAAATTCATGAAAGACATTCTTTCACGAAAACGAAGATTGGGAGACTACGAAACAGTAGCATTAACGGAAGAATGCAGCGCCATCATTCAGAGGAAACTTCCCCCGAAGTTGAAAGATCCTGGCAGTTTCACTGTCCCATGCACCATTGGAGAACATTACATCGGTAAGGCTTTATGTGATTTAGGAGCCAGTGTTAACTTGATGCCTTTCTCTATTTACAGGAAACTGCAGATTGGAGAAGCAATGCCTACCTCAGTTTCATTGCAACTTGCTGACCGAACACTCGCATTTCCAAGAGGTGTTGTTGAAGATGTGCTGGTCAAAGTCGACAAACTAATTCTCCCAGCAGATTTCATCATCCTTGACATGGAAGAAGACAAAGAAATACCTATCATTCTTGGGAGACCATTCTTAGCTACAGGTAAAACTGTGATTGATGTGCAAAAAAGAGAACTGACCATGAAAGTGCAGGACCAAGAAGTGACCTTTAATGTTTTCAAAGCCATGAAATTCCCGAGCGATGAAAAGGAAGAAGAATGTTTCAGAGTTGATGTTGTTGATAGTATCGTTCAAAATACTGAGCCAAATCCCACAGATACACTTGAAGCTTGCATCACCAACATGACTGACAGCGAGCTAGATGCTGAAATCCTGGAATGTATCAACTACCTTGACAAACCATTCCGATTCAAAGCAACACCACCAGTTGAAAGCTTGGAACTGCCAAAGAAAGATCGAATCAAGCCTTCGATTGAAGAACCACCACAGTTGGAGCTGAAGTTACTTCCGAGCCATCTCAGGTATGCATTTCTTGGAAACTCTTCTGAATTACCTGTTATTATTTCTTCTTCACTAACATTGGAGCAGGAAGAAAAGCTACTGAGAGTATTACGAGAGCACAAGAAAGCCATTGGCTGGACTATAGCAGACATTCGAGGCATTAGTCCATCATTTTGCATGCACAAGATCCTGATGAACGATGAGTACAAACCCACAGTGGAACATCAACGGAGACTCAATCCAATCATGAAGGAAGTCGTGAAGAAAGAAATCATCAAATGGTTGGATGCTGGCATCATTTACCCCATCTCAGACAGCAGTTGGGTAAGTCCTATGCAGTGTGTGCCAAAGAAGAAAGGAGGAATTACTGTGGTTACCAATGAAAAGAACGAGCTGATTCCAACAAGAACGGTGACTGGATGGAGAGTATGCATGGACTACAGAAAGCTGAATAAAGCCACGAGAAATGACCATTTTCCGCTACCATTCATTGACCAGATGTTAGACAGATTGGCGGGACATGAATTCTATTGCTTTCTTGACGGATATTCAGGGTACAATCAGATTGCCATCGCCCCAGAAGATCAGGAGAAAACCACATTTACATGTCCCTATGGTACTTTTGCTTTCCGCAGGATGCCATTTGGATTATGTAATGCCCCCGCCACCTTTCAGCGTTGCATGATGGCCATATTCTCAGACATGCTGGAGCAGAGTATAGTATGAGGTATTCATGGATGACTTTTCTGTGTTTGGAGATTCTTTTGACCATTGCTTGCAAAATCTGGAACAGGTGTTACAAAGGTGCGAAGATACAAACCTGGTACTCAACTGGGAGAAATGTCATTTCATGGTACAAGAAGGCATTGTTCTTGGACACCGGATCTCACAAAAGGGAATCGAGGTAGACAAAGCAAAGATTGAAACAATTGAAAAACTACCTCCACCAACATCTGTCAAGGGGATTCGAAGTTTTCTTGGACATGCAGGTTTTTACAGGAGATTTATCAAAGACTTTTCCAAAATTGCAAAACCTCTTTGCAATCTTCTGGAAAAGGATGTGCCTTTCAACTTTACCAAAGAATGCCAGGAAGCTTTCGAGATCTTAAAACAGAAGTTGGTTTCTGCCCCCATCATTGTAGCACCAGACTGGACCATTCCATTTGAAGTGATGTGCGATGCTAGTGATTTTGCTGTAGGTGCAGTTTTGGGACAACGTAAAGCAAAGATTTTCCACACCATTTACTACTCCAGCAGAACTCTGAATGAAGCTCAACTCAACTACACAACCACCGAAAAGGAGTTGCTCGCAGTTGTGTACGCTTTTGACAAATTCCGCTCCTATCTGCTGGGTCCCAAAGGTGGTGGTCTACACATATCATTCAGCAATCAAATATCTGATCACGAAGAAAGATGCCAAACCCAGATTGATCCGTTGGATACTTCTTCTGCAAGAATTTGACGTGGAGATTCGAGATAGGAAAGGGACAGAGAATCAGGTGGCAGATCATCTATCGAGGCTTGAGAATGGAGAAACAGCTGGCAAAGAACTATCAATCAAAGAAACTTTTCCAGATGAACAGCTGTTTGCCATGAAACAACAGGAAGTCCCTTGGTATGCTGACTATGTCAACTACATTGTGTCAGGAAAATGGCCGTTGGAATGGACAACTCAGCAACGGAAGAAGTTCTTCAAAGAAGTCAAGCACTATGTCTGGGATGAACCGTACCTGTTCAAACGGTGTGCTGATCAATTATTGAGACGATGTGTTCCACAGAGGAGGTCAACAGTGTTTTGCAGCCTGTCATTCATCACCATATGGCGGACACTTCAGCGGAAACAAAACTGCAGCCAAAGTCCTACAATCAGGTTTGTTCTGGCCTACTCTTTTTAAAGATGCTTATCTTTTTGCTTTTCAATGTGACAGGTGCCAGAGAATGGGAAATATTTCCAAGAGAAACGAAAGACCGTTGCAAAACATTCTAGAAGTGGAAATTCGATGTATGGGGTATTGATTTCATGGGAGTGATTGATATGGAAATTAGGGACTATGACATGGAGAAGCTGACATACTGAGGTTGCTGACTACGTCTCCAAATGGGTTGAAGCAATTGCACTACCATCCAATGATTCAAAAGTCGTGATCAAATTCCTGAAAAAGAATATTTTCACTCGGTTCGGAACACCTCGTGCAATCATCAGTGACGGTGGCTCTCATTTCTGCAATAGATACTTCGATGCACTCCTATCCAAATACGGAGTTACTCACAAGGTTGCCACAGCTTACCATCCACAGTCAAATGGACAGGTTGAGGTTTCAAACAGGGAAATCAAAAGAATCCTAGAAAGAACCGTTGGATCAACAAGAAGGGACTGGTCAACAAAACTAGATGATGCATTATGGGCCTACCGGACAGCTTACAAGACACCCATTGGTATGTCTCCATATCGATTGGTGTTTGGGAAAGCGTGCCATCTACCAGTTGAGCTTGAACACAAGGCGTACTGGGCACTGAAGAAGTTGAATCTTGATTCACAAGCTGCAGGAGAGAAAAGACTTCATCAACTCAACGAATTGGAGGAGTTTCGTCTACAGGCTTATGAGAATGCCAGATTATACAAAGAAAAGACAAAGAAATGGCATGACCGAAAAATAGTGCACAGACAGTTGGAACCAAGGCAGCAGGTGTTGTTGTACAACTCGAGGTTGAAACTTTTCCCTGGAAAGTTGAAATCTAGGTGGTCAGGTCCATTTGTGATCACTCAAGTTTTACCTTATGGAGCTGTTGAGTTACTGGATCCCAATACCAACAACATATTCAAGGTTAACAGTCAGCGTGTCAAGCACTACTGGGGAGAATCATTTGAGCGACAAAAAGAAAGTGTCACACTTTCAGATCCAGCCTAACGTTCAAGAAGTCACGTCTAGCTGACGACTTTAAACTTAGCGCTCGCAGGGAGGCAACCAATGTAATTTTTGTATATATTGTGATTTGGTGTGATTTAATTTTTGCAGGTTAAGTCATTTCAGGATGGAAGAAGCTCTAGCAAATCTTCACAAGCAATTTACTTCTCTCCCTCAAAAATCTCTGATGAAAGTTTACAAAGCTCGCTTGTAACGGATGAGACTACTAACAATCCATGGTGTTCCTAATGACCTTCGTTGGGTAATTGAAGCAAGAGTCCGATTGGCAGGTGAGTCTTCTGACTCATTTATTTTACATCTGCCTGGTTTTGGAAGAAGCACATATGCAAAGAAATGTAGAGCTAAGCAAATGGGTGTTTGTTACAAATGTGCACACTGGAATTGCAATACTCATTGTCGTTCTTTAGGAATGGTGTCTGATAATCGCGAAGACAAAATTAAATTCATTAGGGATGGCTTGAGTAATGAGTCTTTAGATGATATATCTTCGACTCTTGAGACGCATCCCAGTGGATATGTACACATAGCCATTCGCAAATTACATACACAATTTCAAAAAGAAAGACAACAGTTAAGTCTTGGGAATCTGACTCAAAAAGACCCTGTTTGCCAATTTATAAGAAAATTGGATGGGAAGCTTGTCCCTGACGCATAGACGTCAATCAAGCCGCTACTTTTCTTGTAAATATTATATCTCTTTGTCTTTTCTTAATAATTGTGATTTGTTTTGTTGTTTTCTTTTATTTTCTCAGACAGGATCCAGACCTTTTTGACTATCACGATATTATTTCGCTACTAATCGTCCTCTGGAAGATACTTGTGCTATTTTTACTCACCCTTTTCAGGTACTATAAATTCAGCTCGTCATTGCACTTTTGAAGGCATCCAGAGTTGAGAAAGAAATACATAAAAAATGGAAGCCACTTCAAGAAGACGAGTTGAAAACATCTGTGTGTTTTGCGGCGGTAGTAGTGTTGGAACTAAACCACAATACGTAGAAGCAGCACAAGAATTGGGTCGAGTCTTAGCTGCAAGAAATATGCACTTAGTATATGGCGGAGGCAATCTTGGACTAATGGGGATCGTTTCAAAGGCTGTACAGGAGGGAGGCAGTCACGTTTTGGGAATCATCCCAAAACCCTTGGCAGAAGCAAATCTTATTGAACCATCAAACGGAGAGGAACTGATCGTGCCAGGTATGTCTGAACGACTGGTAGAAATGATTAATCGTGCTGATGCTTTTATTGCTTTGCCAGGTGGCTTGGGCACATTGGAGGAAATTTTTATAGTGCTATCTTGGGCGAACTTGAACATACACCAGAAACCAATTGGGCTATTTAACGTTGATGGATTTTATGATTTTCTTTGTGTGTTTCTTGATGATGCCCGGAGAAATGGGTTCGTGTCAAAACCTTTGAAAGAACTCCACTTTACTGCTAGAACTGCTCCGGATCTAATAGACCAACTTATAGCCTATGAACCACGAGTTGACCCTATCCTTTCAAAGATAAATTGGTCTGAGGACGATCGTGGTAAGAGGCGTAGGATTAATCTGGATCTTAACCTTTAATTTCCTGTAGAATTTCAGCTAACCAGGTATTATTTTCTAAACTCTTCTTCTACTTTTTAAGACATTGGGGACAATGTCTCATTTAGGTTTGGGGGAGGGAATTAGTTGATCAGTACCTTGTTTTTAGTTTGTGTGCTGTTTTTATTTTTAGTCCAAAATTTTTCGAAAAATACAAAAAAATTGAAATTTTTCAAAAATTACAAAAATATTTTGCGTTTTTTTTTTTGTGTTTTTATTTTGACTAAAAGGGTGAAATTGGTAAGAGATAGCTGAGTAAGGAGTTTCCACTCCTGAGACGTATCTCAAGCCTATTTTCGAAATAAGTTAATTTTGTTTATTTCCTTTTGAATTATTTAATTTGTGAATTCTCTATAATACTGATTAAAATGGATCTTCATATGCTCAGTTAGCAGGTATTATCAACATACAAAGTAACATACGGACATGAGCTAAAATTGAAAAGTTTGTTGTATATTCAGTGCTCTAGTTTAATTGGAGGAAGCATCTCAAAAAGCAATGGAGTAAAAAAAAAAAAAAAACGTCTGAGATCCGAGTTATTAAGTCTGTAAGGGTGTTTTAACACCTAGTGCCCTAAAGCCAATTGGTTTGGGAGTCACTGGCCCAAAGCTCGCTACATGGATCAAAGATGCTGCAAAAATATATATCTGAAGTCTGAGTAATTAAGTCCGTAGGGGTGTCTTAACATCTGGTGCCCTAAAGCCAACTGGTTTGGGAGCCACCGGCCCAAAGCTCGTTACATAGATGGAAGGTATTGTATATAAATAAAAAAAAAATCAGAAAAATTATTCCATGCTATAAAAAGGTGTGAAAATGTGAATTCTGATAAAACTTCAGGACAAAAATATTACTCTCTTCTCAACTGCACTTATGACTGTTGTGGGCAAAAATGAGATTGTTTAATACTTTGTTGGCTGTGTATATGGAGAATGGTAAATATAATCGGAGAATTTACTTATTCGGTAATTTAGAAAGAAACAAAACAACTAGTAACTTGGAGTAGAAGTTTCACCTGATTAGTCACTAACTTTCTTTATTCTCTTTTCTTTTGTCTTTTTGCTTTTGTGTGCATTAGTTTTACTACCTTTTTACTTTTGTAAAATGTTTGTGGGTATCATTGCTGTAAACCCTCACGAGACTACAACTCGTCCACTAGGGACACCTAGGGGTTTAAAGGCTTGTTGCATATGCTAAATGCAACCGTGATCCCTACGAAAGTGGCTTAGTTTAATTTTAATTGTTTCTTGTATTTTATTTTTTGTTTTGCTCGAGGACTAGCAAAATGTTAGGTTTGGGGGTGTGATGAGCGGAAAATATATCAATATTTACCGCCCCTTTTACTTAATATTTTGTTTAGTTTCTCGGGTTTGATGAACGTTTTGATATATTTTAGTTTATTTTGCAGATAAAATAATATTGGGACTTAATGAAATCATTTAGGACGAAATATGGGTCAAATAAGGGCAATTATTGGACTTGATATTTTAATTTTGGAGATTGGAAACTTGAAAGAGCGTTTTAACGAAGTGCAGTTTTGGAAATTCCAGTTTTGCGCATCTGTCGTATTTTGGGCATAACTTTTCACTCCGATATCGGATTGAGCTGATTCAAGTGCCAGATTAAAGAAGACTCGAAGATCTACAACTTTGAAAGACAAAATAATTTCGAATTCTGAAGATTTCATGACCGAAATTGATGAACCATCCAGAAGTGTGTGATGTGTAATTATTAAAGTCATTATCAATCATTTTCAAAGCAAAATATAAATTAATAAATAATAATAAAAATTATCAAATCACCACCAAACAAGATAAGCAATTAGTGGAGCAATTATGGATTTGGTGGAGTAATTAGTGGAGAAATTAATAATGGATTTGGTGGAGAATTTGATGGATGATTTGATGGAGGCAAAATTTTGCCTATAAATACCAAGCCATTTCATTTGTAAAATTCATACTTTCTTCTTTGAAAATTCCTAATGAATAAATAAGAAGATTGTATCTTGTTTGTTTATTTACAGCTTCCAGTAATTAATTTCCGCTTTCGCACTTTCTTTTCTTATTTTTCAGTTTTTACTTTTCGCAATTTACTTTTACGCACAACCTTTTCTTTCTTTACTTTTGCAGTTTTTATTTTTCAAGCAATGAGGAGGTAACTCCCCCTTGCTGGGGTAAAAGGTAAAGCTTTTATTATTGCTATCTAGATTAATCTCCCTTAAAAATAATATATTCACTATTTAAAATTTGACTTAAAAAGGATACCGCTATATTGGTCGGTTGGTAATTTAATTTTAATATGGTTTAAACCTGACTAATCAAGGATACCGCCAGATTGGTCGGTTGGTAATTTAATTTTGGTTCCGCATTTATGGCTGGTTTATGGACAAATATTACCGCCTTAATGGCTGGTTGGACTTAATTTGACTTAATCAGGATACCGCCAGATTGGTCGTTGGTAATGTTATCACAAGTTTATATATTATTTTATGGGAGATATCTAAATTAGTAGTAGTAAAAGTAATTCCTTTTACCTTAGCATTTTTATTTTGTTGTAATTTACTTTTCAGTATTTACTTTACCGCATTTTTACTTTATGTCTCTTATTTTCAAGTTTTTACTAGCCCTAGTTATGTGTTGTAACTAAATTAGTTATCTGGGGTTGTGATGACTTTTAATATCACCGTTTTATAAGGGGTTAGATTATAGCTTGGGTAATATAAAGATTTATTTATTGATTCTTAATCTTAATGCTTTTTCATTAACTGGCCATTAATAAAATTGATCTGGTAAATCTAAAATGAACTAGACATAGGGATTTTAGGTTTCAGCCTTAGACTCAATAGCCCACGATCTTCCTTGAGGATAGATAACCCTTTAATAGATTTTCTTACAGGATAGGAATATACCTGTCGGGCGGGGGTAGCCATAATTGGAACTTAAACTTAATGAATCCAGATAATTTGGTTGACATAGACATATGGTTCAATTGGGTTAAACTGGGTATTTGTGTCTGACCATCGACAGAGGCTTACACATAATTTAGTGTTCCAGGTTAATAAATCAATATATTACCCAACTTTAAGATAACCACTTCATCTTTAAAATGATATTAAAAGAAATCACAACCTAGATAGTTTTTAATATTGAATTTTCTTAAACCTACTTTCGAACAACTTTATTTACTTATTTTTAAATTTAGAATCGTCACCTTTTCAAATCAATCAAACAACCTGTTAGATACTAGTAATCATTTGACCTCATAAAATTAATAGAAGAGATATTAAGTCCTCGTGGGATCGATACTTTTTATACTACTTGAACGATACGTGCGCTTGCGTTATACGTGTGTGTTTACACCGGTCAAGACTTCTTACTCAAGCCATCCCTAATGAATTTAATTTTGTCTTCGCGATTATCAGACACCATTCCTAAAGAACGACAACGAGTATTACAATTCCAGCGTGCACATTTGTAACAAACACTCATTTTCTTAGCTCTACGTTTCTTTGCATATGTGCTTCTTCCAAAACCAGGCAGATGTGAAATAAAAGAGTCAGAAGACTCACCTGCCAATCGAACCCGTGCTTCAATTAACCAACGAATGTTAGTAGGAATACCTTTAATCATCAGTAATCTCATTCGTTCCAAGCGAGCTTTGTAAACTTTCATCAGAGAGTTTTGAGGGAGAGAAGGAAATTGCTTGTGAAGATTTGCGAGAACTTCTTCCATCTTGAAATGTCTTAATCTGCAAAAACTAAACACACAAAATTTAAATCACACCAAATCACAATATATACAAAAATTGCATGGGTTGCCTCCCTACAAGCGCTAAGTTTAGAGTCGTCAGCCAGACTTGACTTCTCGAACGTTAAGCTGGATCTGAAAGTGTAACACTTTCTTTTTTTCGCTCAAATGATTCTCCCCATTAGTGCTTGACACGCTTGTTTTTAACCTTGAAATTTTTGTTGGAGTCAGGATCATGTATCTCAACGGCTCTATCTGGTAAAACTTTGGTGATCACAAATGGACCTGACCACCGTGATTTTGGCTTCCATGGGAAGAATTTCCCCCTTGATTTGTTTAACAGTACCTTTTGCCCTGGTTCCAGTTGTATGCGCACTAACTTCTCATCATGTCTTTTCCTTGCCTTTTCCTTGTACAATTTGGCATCCTCAAAAGGCTGTATGTGAAATTCCTCCAATTCGTTGAGCTGGTGGAACTTTTTCTCTTCTGTTGCTTGTAGTGGAAGAATAGGCTTATTCAGTACGCAGTGCGCTTTATCTTCAGGCTCCACATGTAATTGACATGCTTTAAGTTTGTCAGTAGAACTTTGTCTTTCATCAGAGTTCTGAACGGTACTATGTATCACATCAAGTCTGAAACATTCCTCCTTCTTTTCATCATCTGGGAAATTCATGGCTTTGAAAACATTGAATGTTACTTCTTGGTCTTGTACCCGCATGGTTAGTTCTCCTTTTTGTACATCAATAATGGTTCGATCTGTAGCTAAGAATGGTCTCCCGAGGATGATTGGCACGTTTGCGTCTTCCTCCATATCAAGGACAATAAAATCTGCTGGGAAAATGAATTTGTCAACCTTGACCAGCACATCCTCAACTACGCCTCTTGGAAATACGAGCGTTCTATCAGCAAGTTGTAGTGAGACTGAAGTGGGCATTGTTTCTCCAATCTGCAGTTTCCTGAAAATAGAAAAATGCATCAAGTTAACATTAGCACCTAAATCACACAGAGCCTTACCGAAGTCATGTTATCCTATGGTGCAAGGAACAGTGAAACTGCCAGGATCTTTCAACTTTGGAGGAAGTTTTCTCTGAATGATGGCGCTGTATTCTTCTGATAATGCTACTGTCTCATAATCTCCCAATCTCCACTTTCGTGAAAGAATGTCTTTCATGAATTTGGCATAGCTGGGCATTTGTTCCAACGCTTCTGCAAATGGAATGTTGATATGCAGCTTTTTGAAGATCTCCAGGAACCGAGAAAACTGCTTGTCCAATTTGTTCTTCTGAAGACGCTGAGGAAAATATGGAGGTGGAATGATCTGTTCTTTTTCCTTTGCTTCTTTTTCCTCCATCTGTTGCTTTGTTTCTTTTGGAACTTCCTCAGCATCTGTTTTGGCTCCAACATCTTTGTTGATTTCAGTACCGTTTTTTAACATGATGGCATGACATTGCTCATTACCCATGTTTCTTGGATTTGGCTCTGTGTTGCTTGGAAGGGTACCTGGCGGTCTGTAACTCTGAGCATTGGCTAGTTGTCCGATTTGATTCTCTAGTGTTTTGATACAGGCTGAATGGCTTTGATTCAATGCTACTTGATTTTGAAACATAGCATCATATCCTGCTGCTTGAGATTGAAACATAGCATCATATCTTGTTGCTTGAGATTGAAACATAGCATCATATATTGTTACTTGAGAGTCGTGTGTTGCTTCTATCTTTTTCAAGTGGGTCAACACTTCTGTTAATCCTGGTTCATTTGCCTGTTCCTGGCCTTTGTTCTGTTGTTGGAATCCGGGTGGTGGATTGTTCATTTGCCCTGAATTGTTGCTCCATGAGAAATTGGGATGATTCCTCCACCATGGGTTGTAGGTGTTGGAATATGAATTGTTCCCATGTCTGTTGAAATTATTGACATAATTCACCGTTTCTTTATGTTGGTTGAAAGATTCTGACTCAGGTGCTCCTCCAAATGGTGAACTTGTGGATCCACCATTAACTTTTATGTTAAGAGTTTCCAGATTTTTGCAAATCACATCCAGCTTGGAATTCAGTGCTGTGTTGGCTCCAACTTCATAAATTCCTGCAATTCTTTGGATCATGCTCATTTCTGTTGGCCATTTCTTCGATTAGGTCACGGGCTTCATCTTATCCTTTTGCCATTAAAGCTCCTCCAGCTGCAGCATCGATTGTGGTTCTCATTATTCCAGAAAGTCCATTATAGAATGTTTGGACTTGAAGCCATTTTGGAATCTCATGGTGAGGACATTTCCGGTGCAAATCTTTGTACCTTTCCCAAGCTTCGCAGAGGGATTCTGAATCTTGTTGTACAAAGGATGTGATGTCATTCCTCAGCTTTCCAGTTCTGGCTGGTGGAAAGTACTTTGCAAGAAATTTGGTGGCTAAAGTGTTCCAAGTTGTGATGGAACATGCTGGTAGTGAATGTAGCCAAGCTTTAGCTCTGTCCTTCAAGGAATATGGAAAAATTCGCAGTCCATTGCTTCTTCTGATGCTTTGTTGTAGTTGAAAGTGCCGCAAACTTCCATGAAGTTAATGATGTGGGCATTAGGATCTTCAGTTGCATTCCCCCCGAACTGAACTGACTGCTGAATCATCTGAATGCATGTTTTGATGTCACACGCATTTTCTGGTAAGGGAGGAAGTACAATACAGGAAATGAGTCTATCAACCACCGGAATGGTTCTGTCTCGAATGGGAATCGGTGGTGCAACCTCCAATGGTTCAGGTTCCATGTTGACTAAAGCTTATTGGCCTTCTCACCTTTCCCTTCTCAACTGTCTGATGGTTCTTTCAATTTCCGGGTCAAGCGGTCGGAGTTCAAAGCTTCTGGTTCGTCTCATGAAGTTTCTGAGAACCTGAAACACAAGAAAACAAAAACAATAAGTAAAAAGAAATTAGATACAAGTAACGTATCTAACCCCTAAACTAATAGTAAAAGATAAATAATTCCCATGTAACGGTGCCAAAAACTTAGCCGGCGTAAACACACATGCGTATAACGCAAGCGCACGTATCGTTCAAGTAGTATAAAAATATCGATCCCACGAGGACTTAATATCTAATCTATTAATTTTATGAGGTCAAATGATTACTAGTATCTAACAGGTTGTTTGATTGATTTGAAATGGTGACGATTCTAAATTTAAAAACAAGTAAATAAAATTGTTTGAAAGTAGGTTTTAAGAAAATTCAATATTAAAAACTATCTAGGGTTGTGATTTCTTCCAATATCATTTTAAAGATGAAGTGGTTATCTTAAAGTTGGGTAATATATTGATTTATTAACCTGGAACACTAAATTATGTGTAAGCATCTGTCGATGGTCAGACACAAATACCCAGTTTAACCCAATTGAACCATATGTCTATGTCAACCAAATTATCTGGATTCATTAAGTTTAAGTTCCAATTATGGCTACCCCCGCCCGACAGGTATATGTCTATCATGTAAGGAAATCTATTAAAGGGTTATCTATCCTCAAGGAAGATCGTGGACTATTGAGTCTAAGGTCTTAAACTTAAAATCCATATGTCTAGTTCATTTTAAGTTTCCCAGTTCAATTTTATTAATGGCCAGTTAATGAAAAAGCATTAAGATTAAGACTCAATAAATAAATCTTTATATTACCCAAGCTATAATCTAACCTCTTATAAACCGGTGATATTGGATTTCATCACAACCCCAGATAACTGGCTTAGTTACGACACATATTTACAGGTAGTAAAAAAAACTTAAATAAAAAAAAAGACATAAAGTAAAATACTGAAAATTAAATACTGAAAATTAAATGCTGAAAAGTAAATTGCTGAAAAGTAAATTGCTGAAAAGTAAATTGCTGAAAGTAAATTGCTGAAAGTAAATTACTGAAAAGTAAAAACTGAAATAAAGAAAGAAAAGTACTGTGCGTAAAAGTAAATTGCGGAAAGTAAAAACTGAAAAGTAAATAAAATAAAGTGCGAAAGCGGAAATTAATTACTAAAAGCTATAAACAAACAAGATACAATCTTCTTAGTATTCTTAAGGAATTCCTTAGAAGAAAGTATGAATTTTACAAATGAAATGGCTTGGTATTTATAGGCAAAATTTTGCCTCCATCAAATCATCCACCAAATCAATTATTAATTGCTCCACTAATTGCTCCACTAATTGCTCCACCAAATCCATTATTAATTGCTCCACTAATCTCTTATCATGTTTGGTGATGATTTGATAATTTTTATTATTTATTTATTAATTTATTTTTTGCTTTGAAAATGATTGAAAGTGACTTTAATAATTACACACAACACACTTTTGGATGGTTCATCAATTTCGGGCATGAACTCTTTAGAATTAGAAATTATTTTGTCTTTAAAAGCTGTAGATCGTTGAGTCTTATTTAATCTGGAACTTGAATCAGCTCAATCCGATATCGGAGTAAAAAGTTATGCCCAAAATACGACAGATGCACAAAACTGGAATTTCCAAAACTGCACTTCGTTAAAACGCCCTTTCAAGTTTTCAATCTCCAAAATTAATATGTCAAGTCCAATTTTTGCCCTTATTTGACCCATATTTCGTCCTAAATGATTTCATTAAGTCCCAATATTATTTTATCTGCAAAATAAACTAAAACATATCAAAACGTTCATCAAACCCGAGAAACTAAACAAAATATTAAGTAAAAGGGGCGGTAAATATTGATATAGTTTCCGCTCATCAATGTATACACACTGATCTTCTGTAGTTCTTTTGTAGCCTTGACCTACCATGAATGAGTCAAACTTCTTGTACCACTGCCTCGGTGCTTGCTTGAGCCCGTACAAGCTCTTTTTCAGCTTGTAATCAAGGTTTTCTTTTCCTGAAAGATTGAATCCTTCTTGCTGCTCTATGTAGATTTCTTCATTCAGATCACCATGAAGAAATGATGTTTTGACATCCATCTGTTAAAGCTCCAAGTTCAAACTGTCTACCAATCGTAGGATAACTCGGATTGAAGCCATTTTTACCATTGGTGAAAAGATCTCATCAAAGTCAATTCTATTTTTATGTAGGAATCCTTTGACTACTAGCCAAGCTTTGTGTTTCACCACATTTTCGCTGCCATCTTTCTTGAGCTTGAACACCAATTTGTTCTTCAGTGCTTTCATTCCATGTGGGAGCTTGACTATCTTATAATTGTTGTTTTTCTGCAGAGATTTCATTTCATCATGCATTGCGTGCAACCATTTGTCTTTGTCTTTATGAGATACAGCTTCGTTGAAAGTTTCTGGCTCTCCCTCGTCAGTAAGCAGAATGTATTCTGATCTTGAGTATCTGGATGATGGAATCCGGCCTCGCTCAGATCTTTGTACTGGAGGTTCACTGGTTTTTGGAGGTATATCGACATCCAGATCTGTGGATGATCCTGTAGCCTCTGATGGAGCAGGTTGCAGCTCCCCCTGCTCAACAACACCTTCCTCCTCTGGTTCTGCTTTTGACATGTCTTGCACCCCATCATCATCTGTGGTCACTCGTGTTGGTGCTGGGGTTGTGTCTGGATTTGCATCAGTTTTATCAACATTGGAATTAGAAGACATATTGGGCTTTTCAATATCTTTTATTGTTTGGTCTTCAAGAAACACTACATCCCTGCTTCTGATGACCTTTTTTTCCCTCGGGTCCCATATCTTGTATCCAAGTTCCTCATCTCCATAGCCTATGAAGATGCATGGAGTAGTCCTTGGATCGAGCTTCTGCCTGAGCTCCTTGGATACCTGTGCAAAGGCTAAACAACCAAATGTTCTAAGATGAGAATTTGAGGGATTCTTACCAGACCACACTTTCTCCGGAATCTCAAAGTTCAACGGTACTGATGGTGATCTATTGATTAGGTAACATGTGACACGAACAACTTATCCCCAGAATGACTTTGGCAGCTTAGCCATGCTGATCATGCTTCTGACTTTCTCCATAATGGTGCGGTTCATTCTTTCAGCGACACTATTGTATTGTAGGGTGCGTGGAACAATCATTTCATATCGAATGTCGTGACTCCCGCAGTAGACATCGAACTCCCTGGAAGTGTACTCGCCTCCATCGTCTGTGCGAAGACACTTCAGCTTGTTCCTTGTTTCACGCTCGACTATGGCATGAAACAGTTTGAAGTAGTCCATGACCTGATCATTTGATTTCAGAAAATACACTCATACCTTCTGATAAGCATCGTTAATAAAAGTCAGAAAGTATTTATTACCACCTAGTGAATTTACCTCCAAGGGACCACAAACATCAGAGTACACCAGACTGAGTAGCTCTGATTTTCTTGAAGAAGAGACATTGAAAGAGACTCTATGTTTCTTACCGAAAAGACAGTGATTGCAAGGATCCATGGCAGTATTTTTGAAGACAGAGATTAGATACTTCTTTGTCAAGGTAGACAACCCCATTCACTCATGTGACCGAGTCTCTAGTGCCACAGATTCTGAGAAGCCTCCGGTTCAGCTACATTTAGGCTTTCTGCACAAATCTTCACATGAGTCTTGTATAGAGTTCCACAAATATGTCCTCGGGAGATGACCATGACACCTTTTATCATTTTCTAAGTGCCATTGCTGAAGTGGCTAACATAACCCTGTTTGTCAAGGGCTACCCCCGAGAGTAGATTGAGCCAAAGTTCTGGAACATGTCTCACCTCCTTCAGGGTTATTGTATACCATGCATTTGTCCACAATTATATTTCACCAATTCCCACTATTTGAGAAGAACTGGTATTCCCCATCTTCACTGCTCCAAAGTCTCATACTTTGTATGTTGTGAAGAAATCCCTGTGAAGAGTGATGTGATAGGATGCTGCAGTATCTACTACCCACTCGACATCCTGAGTTGCAGTGTGAAGGCATGCTTCTTCCTGGCCGGAGCATATAGCTACATCTCTTTTGGTACCTAATAGTGTCTCTGCATCATTCTTCTTCGGCTGGTTATTGCCTTGTCCTTGCTCTCGTTGCAGTTTTCAGCAATTCTTCTTTAGGTGGCCTTCTATGCCAGAGTGGAAGCACTTGTATGTAAGTTTTCTCCCGTCCTTGAATTTCCCCTACTTTTACTTCTGCCACTCCATTTACCTTGATTTTTCTCCTGTTGTCTTCCTCGATGCTCCGAGACAAGAGCTTCTGTTTGATCTGAGCCCACTTCTTTTCTTCTGGCTTCTTCATTTGACAGGGCATCTTTTACCATAGGCATGGTAAGTTTGCCTCATGGAGCTGAGTTGCTGACAGTAACCACCAATGTCTCCCAACTTTCAGGAAGAGAACTGAGTAGTAAGAGGGCTTGAACTTCATCTGCCAGTTGCATATCTACTGCAAACAACTGGTTCACCAGGCTTTGGAACTCGTTGGTGTGTTCTGCAACGGAAGTTCCACTCCGTAGATTCAGGTTCACCAAACACCTCATGATTAAGGCTTTATTCCGAGCTGTCTTGGCCAGGAACATGTTTTCCAATTCCTCCTCCACATTTCGTAAGCATCTGTATCATGTGCTACGTGGTGGATGACATTGTGACCGATCCACTTTCTAATTTGACCCAGAGTTATGTTATTGAGTTTATTAAAGTCGTACTTTTTAACAGATTCTGGTCTCATTCCCTTCACCTCGATAACATCAAACAAATTTTTACAGTGTAAATAATCTATCATTCGAGGTATCCAAAGGGAGTAATTAGTTGCTATCAGCTTGATCATTGCACCAGAAAAGGAATCTTCCATTTCCATTTTAAGTTTTAAGGTTTTAAATGAAAATAGATTAAAATCGGGGTTGAATTTCATAAATCATAGGTCACCGTTGCGTCCGAAATGGTCGAAAATGGTGGATTAGACACTTCGTTGGTCCAAATCTGACTCATGGACTAATTTGTAAATTTCTAAAACTTTTGGGGCTAAATTATAAATTTCAAAGACTTCAGGGGGCTCAGTGAAATTTACCAGGATTGCTGACACGTGGCTGCTGACATGGAAAAAGTGGGACCGGTTTGCTGACGTGGCTGACACGTGACGATGACATGGCGGATGACGTGCCTGCTGACTATGTGATGACGTGGCGATGACTGGGGCTGACGTGTGCTGACGTGGATGCCACGTAATCATCTTCTTCATCCAGACACGCGTGTGGCACGTGGCGATAGTGGGCTTCACTCTTCGGAGAGTGGCGGCGCGGGCGGGCTCCTCGGACATCCGTTTGATTGCTGGAAAATACCACCGAACTCGTCTCGAGGTGAACTAGCTGATGGTTACCTCAAATATGATTTTTGACAACTTTCCCGGAACCCAAATTTTTGGAACCGAGCTCCGTTCTTCGGTTTTACGACCCCCAAAGTAGAACCAAAGCTACTGATACCACTTGTTGTGATTCTTTGTTCACTCTAGCGTGTGTTTTTGAGGAAAAACCGAAAGCTTCTATTACTTACAAGAATAGAATACAAGTGTTGCAACTTACAAAACAAAAACCTCACTACACTCTCTCTATTTGCACACTTTGGGATGATTTACAAATGAATTGGAGCTCCATTTTATAGGACAAAAACGTGTGCTACAGTGCCACACGTTTTTGCTAACTCAAAACAGTTGGCAAACTTGGCCAACTCATGCATGCAAGTTGGAAGTTTGCTGGCACCGAAAGTTGCATGGACTCATACATGGAAGCTTGATCAAAGGCCGAATTGATGCTGCTGGACTTTACTATTTGAATTGATTATAATATAAATCGAACCAAACTGAACTGAAAGGAACTAAATTGAACCAAAAATTTAGATCGATTCAGTTTAAGTCTTTTAAAATTATTTTTAATTAATTCAAAATTATTCAATCAGCCAACTAATTAAATTATACATTTCAGATAATTTTTTATTTATGTTTAATTTTTTTTTAATTAACCAGAGCAAATTTATTTGTGGAATATAACTCTACAAATAATAGAAAAAAATAAAAATATAGAAGTTGGTAAAGAATGTTATATTATTGTTTGAATATCAAAAAATCGATCCCTTATTTTAGGGATTCTCAAACTATATATACTATTTTGTTATAAGGAAAATAAATTGATAGCGGTTACATTCCATTTACGTTTCCTATTAACTGGTCCACTCTCTAGAATCTCGTAACTTTCATATTCTGGGCGATTGTCCAGCTTAAATAAACGAAAAATAATTAATTGACTGTCTGACTCCTTGATAACTGATCCCGGTGATGAGTTTTGTTACCAGACTCTGGTGACAGGTTTTGTTGTCCGACTCTGATGACAGGCTCTGTCGTGAGACTCTGATGGCAGATTCTGCTGTGACGTTTGGTCTCGAAAGCTGATTCTGACTATAAATCCTAGAGCTTTCTTAAACGTTGGATTCTCATTCTAAATCAAATCTCCGAAATTGGTCTACACTTGGGATGGTAAACTTGGCCCTGCCCTGCCCTCGGTAAAATAGGCAACTAGGCAAGGAGTCGAAAAAAAACGACCGGATCCGTTATAATTATTAAAAAATATATTTTAATAAAATATATTCATTTATAATTAAATTTTTAATGCTGTAACTTTAAAAAAAATCAATAAAACATTTAAATGGTTAGTTTTTTCTTTCCAAAAATAATAAAAAACTTAATCTGCATTAGCCACGTCACAATTCGCATCACACGCGTCCACCGTTCATTGGATTCCATCTCGTGTCCCAAAGTCACGCACGCACATCTATAACTTCAGTTTTAGACAGCACACGACTCATTCGTTAACTTCCGTGTTTATACAATTCAGATTCATTTATACACCACCGTTTCACTACGGTTCCCTGATCCGCAACTTCGTACGGTTAGTTCTTCAATTTCAATCGATCTACTGTTCTTCTTTGTATGACTTATGATTTTGACTTTGTTGAAGAATTCTGTGTTTTTCAATGTGAGCATAGCTTTTTTTTTTTTTTTTTTGTCAATTTAGATCTGAAATTGTAATTCAGATTTCCGATAGTTTTCTCGGGAACCAAACATAAAGTTTTTGATTCATGTCAAAGATATATTGTTAGGTCTGTTTCCGTAAGTATACAAGTGTGTATTGGTCCTATTATGTCAGATTATTTTGCGGATTTGAACTTTTCATTGCACCTGATAATATATCTTGTATTGGTTGAGCTAAAAAAAATTTATGAAGAAATTTTCCAATTTTGAATTATGTATTTGTATTTTTTTTTTTGGTTTAAGATAATAAAGTTCAATCACAAAATATCAGTAGTAGGTGGCCATTATATATGTTATTTGATGCTTATCAAGAAGTCTTTATTAAACATTGGATCTAATGTGAATAGTGCTATCTACTATTTTTGCTTCAAAAGTTTTAATGAAAGATCGGGATACTTAGCTTACTTGTGATAGTGCAGATTAGGTTGGTCTAGTTGGGACTGAATAAGATGGGAGGTGGATTCAGAGTGCTCCATCTTGTCAGGCCTTTCCTATCATTTCTTCCTGAAGTTCAGAGTGCTGACAGGAAAGTTCCATTTAGGGAAAAGGTTATTTATACTGTAATCTCTCTTTTCATATTCTTGGTATGCAGTCAGCTCCCGCTGTATGGCATACACTCGACAACTGGTGCGGATCCATTCTATTGGATGCGTGTTATTCTTGCTTCAAACCGTGGGACTGTAATGGAGCTTGGTATCACCCCGATTGTGACCTCTGGATTGGTGATGCAACTCCTTGCTGGGTCAAAGATCATTGAAGTGGACAATAACGTTCGTGAAGATCGTGCCCTCTTGTGAGTATTCTTTCTGGGCTATGTTTACATCCGTTTCTGACTTATCATGAGCATTTTTTACAAGACGAAGACAATGGAAACCAAAAATTTATTTTTGTTAGCCATTTTTTTTATTTAATGATAAGAGCATGAATTGTCTTTTTTATGTTGGTTCATGTGCTTTTTCTACTATCAGATCATATGGTTGTCAGTTTGTCACTCTTAATTTTTTTCAAGTCTTCCTGTGTATGCATGAGAGAGAGAGAAAGTTACTTCCATTTGAATGGTCTGTGATGATTCTGGTTGTGGGCAATGTTGGCCAATAGGTTATAGGTTTTACTGGTACATTTGTTCCCGTGCTTGTGTAAGTACTGAGTATGAATGACATTTGCTTATCATTACTGATTTAACTATTTTTAATCATCTCTAGCATAATTGAAAAATGATTGTGCTTTATAGACAAACTATTCACATTGATTTTGCTGCTTTTCTGAGTGTATTCCTTAATTATCACTCTCTTCCTGCCAGAAATGGTGCACAGAAGTTGCTGGGCATCCTCATAGCTATTGGGGAAGCAGTTGCCTATGTTCTCTCAGGAATGTATGGTAGTGTTAGCCAACTTGGAGTAGGCAATGCCATTCTTATCATTGTTCAGCTCTGCTTTGCCGGTATTATTGTGATCTGTTTGGATGAACTCCTCCAAAAAGGTTATGGTCTGGGATCCGGTATCTCCCTTTTCATAGCAACCAATATTTGGTGAGTTGAAGATTTTACTTTACTGTTTCGAGGACTAAAAATTCTTATTTGTCTTGTTTCTAGTAGCACTTTATAGTTTAAAGTTTTATAGATTCACAATTACCATAGGACTTAAAAGTTTCAATACTTAAAAATAGGTTATCTATGTATTTTTTGCAGTGAAAACATCATCTGGAAAGCATTTAGTCCCACCACCATTAACAGTGGACGGGGAGCTGAATTTGAAGGTGCTGTTATAGCTTTATTCCATCTGTTGATCGCTCGAAACGACAAAGTTCGTGCTCTTCGGGAAGCGTTTTACCGGCAGAATCTGCCAAATGTGACAAATCTCCTTGCTACAGTCTTGATATTCCTAATTGTCATTTACTTCCAAGGATTCCGTGTTGTTTTGCCTGTGAGGTCGAAGAATGCCCGTGGGCAGCAGGGATCTTACCCAATCAAATTGTTCTACACCTCTAACATGCCCATCATTTTGCAGTCTGCTCTCGTCTCTAACCTGTACTTCATTTCACAGGTATTGGAGGTTAATGGTCATATGTTTTGTTTAATAGTATTTTGTTTTTATTTAATCATACTCATATTGTTTGCTTAAGTAGTTGCTGTACAGGAAATACAGTGGTAACTTTTTTGTGAATCTATTGGGGAAGTGGAAGGAATCTGAATACTCTGGTGGTCAATTTGTCCCTGTGGGTGGCCTTGCATACTATATTACTGCTCCTTCAAGGTAATTGAGACCTTTCCTATCCCTAATAATATACTCGTTTTGTTCCATGCTTTGTTTGATGACACCAAAATTGTTAAATTGGCATGCTATTTGTATTTCACAGCTTAGCTGATATGGCTGCCAATCCTTTCCATGCACTGTTTTATCTTGTGTTTATGTTGTCGGCTTGCGCACTATTTTCAAAAACTTGGATTGAAGTTTCTGGATCATCTGCTAAAGACGTTGCAAAGCAGCTGAAGGTATGGGATTTAATGTTTGTGGTTTTATTTACCAGAAGAAAAATGTGGTTGCATATGTACTGCATTTGTGCCGAGTGTATTGTTAGCTGTTTTAATTTAATTATTCTTGTATTTCTGCCTTCTATAAACTTGTGGAAATAAGAATGGGACAAAAGTTGAATATGCATATAAGTTAGTTTAATTAAAGTTTCTAGAATTATATTTTGGTCATCTTGTTAAGAACTAGAATCAATTGTTGGTATCAGACTTGAGTTGGTTATACCATTTTAGCACTGTAGCATAAAGACTTAAACTTGATCAAACCTAGTAACACTATATTCTGATGCATTGTTTCATGTTAATTTAAGTGTGATCGCACATCTCTGGGCTAATACGGATGTTGAGCTTAACTTAAATTCTCTACTCAATTTGGTCATTGTCTGATGAGTTATTCTGAATATTGAGCTTAACATGAGTCTGTGATATTTTGTTGTAGATTATTTGCCTAGTAAAAACAGGGACATTATATGTTACAATTTTTCTCTCTTTTAACAGGAACAACAAATGGTTATGCCTGGACATAGAGAGGCAAACTTACAGAAAGAGCTCAACCGCTACATACCCACTGCTGCCGCTTTTGGTGGGGTGTGCATTGGTGCGCTCACAGTGTTGGCAGATTTTATGGGGGCAATTGGTTCTGGGACTGGAATTCTGCTGCTGTCACCATCATTTATCAATACTTCGAGACTTTCGAGAAGGAGAGAGCCAGTGAGCTCGGGTTCTTTGGTTTTTAAGGTTACTATCCCTCAGTTTTAAGTGGTAGTATGGCGGTGCCAATGAGCTTCCCTGCAAATTTTTTTCGTAATGTGAGAGATCTATCTATAGAGCCCTTTAACACCAAAGTTCAAATTAGAACATAGATTATTTTTTTAGTAATTATCTCCAACAACAAAGTAACAATCTGAGCAACACAATGCTTTGTTTTGTTTTTTGTTTTTGTTTTTTGTTTTTGTTTTTTTTAATTTAATTTAATTTTTTATTTTCCCTTATGTTTCTTCTCTCTATTACTTGAGGCTCTCTCTTTGATCCTGTAGATCTAGAAAACTTACTGGATGAACGTTGAGGAAAATAGAACAGTGTTTTCTTATTTCTTCAGTTTATAAATTTTTTCATCATCTTTTAGTTGGATAATATTCAATCGTCGTGTATTGACATAAAACCAAGTACAAGAAGTTGTGTCTATTTATTGTACATTTTTGGGCACAACGTTTTTGTTTTTTGGTTTTGCAACTCAAAATTATATACAATTATATTGTCTGGTTTACTCCACTGGCAAGATATAATAATATTTGGCCGCCTTTAGCAATTTTTTAGTGCTCCGGCTTGGTTGGTTCGGATTCGGTTTTTATTAATAAATAATATTATTGAATTATATAAATTAATTTTTAATTTTAAATACATATATTTATGATTAAATTTTTAAGATCCAATCTCAAAAAATACTAAAAACATTGAAATTTTTAATTTTATTTTCAAGTATTAAAAAATTCAAAAAATTAATTGTGTTTTTTCAAAAAAAAATTCATTTTTTAGAAACCACCCTCGAGCCTGATCGGGCTTGTGCCCTAAATAAATCGTTTAGGCAATGATGTACATGTACCATAAACATTATTAATATAATGCTTGATTTTAATACACGGTTGTCTGATATTGCTTCTTGTTGCCTTGAATTGTCGAGTGGTATGTGTTTACTCTTTTGAGTCACTTATTTGATATTATAGGTGTTTATTAACTTTCGTAACTTGCTTAAGATCGGGTCGGGTGATTTGACGGTGAAGTTTTAAATGTTTCAAAAAAAAAAAAAACTTGACATTTCAATTATTGAGGTTTATACCCATAGGTGTCGGGAAGGTTGATTTGCGAGATGTGAGCCTCGACAAGTGCTGGACGAGCTTGAATTTTCGCTACTTGAAAACTTAGCCCCATGACCGTATCAGAATCTCAAGTTGGGGTGTGGGAAATTTCTACGATGGACGGATGCTATTAAGAGAAAAC